>JAUZSU010177336.1:14367-36888 GCA_034780255.1 Parotocinclus maculicauda | reverse complement strand
ATTACATTTGATGTGCAGCACTTTGTAAACTCTTGTTGTTTAAATGTGCTATATAAATAAAGTGGATTGGATTGGATCCTGTAGTGGTTAGGAAATGTAAGTTAGGTAATGTATTGTGCTGCAAAGAGCCACTGTCAGAATCAGTTAATTATTATAAGCTACATGTTAAATTATATATTATCATGATATAAGAACAGCGGTCTGTTTTTTAATTAGTTTACTGATTTCTTTATTTGTTTGTCATTGCATAACGTAGCCGAAATTTGCCTCTCATTTTAAGCGAACTGAACAAATGGACCTAATAAGCGAAGCAAGAGACATTTCTAAACCGTATTTTCATATGGAAGGGAATACTTGGATAAATCAAGTTCTAATTTGTTTTTTTATAAACACAATGTGACTCCAAAATGTCTTCAAGCACGAACAAAGCTGATGTCATATATTCATAAACGGTTATATTTTCATGATGTCACTGCTCGTTATTTAACGTGACTTAATGCGCTCCTGCTGAGAACAGAACTTGACCTAACATGAACTTTTCCTAACCCTCACCATAGCTGACCGTTCTTAACTATATTTGTCACTGAAAAATATTCACGTAAAGTAATGTTTAAGTCTAATGGTGGCATATCCCTGGCATTTTTGAGTTCGTAATTAAAATAACCTAAGCTGAATTAGGTCATTTTATATAAAGGCGAATACGGTCTTGGCACAATAATGTCACTGTACGTGTTCATTAGGGTTACGTCCATAACATTTGTAGCTATATAAACTTTATCCATAAAATCCACAAACGGTTTATCACTTAAGAGTTTAAGCCAAAATATTTCGCAGCATGGTTAGACGTCATTTTTTGAATCCGTTAATATGATATAGGCTGTGAATGTTCAGTATAATCTGTTGTTTTCAATCTGATATAGTTTGCAATTCTTCATCGTTAAATATGTTATGTTTTAATTTACAGTCCTGTTCACTATTATTGTTTATTATACAAACATTTTTAGAACATGGATAGTGTAATGCATTTTTAAATTCTAACAAAACCAAATCAAATTAGTTTTTTTTCCTACCGTCTCGGATGGTGTGTTTGAAGGACATGGAGGAGTGAATTTCTCCTGAATGGATAGTCATGGCGCTCGATCCCTGTGTTTGCCAGTGGTGTCCAGGACTCACATAGCTGCCTGCTGCACCACTATACACCCCATACTGATTGGGTGTAGAATATGCGCAGGGTGCAACGTAACTAGACAGTGTGGATGAAGGCTAAGGAAACAGGAAGCAACACACACACACACACACTTTAGATCTCGAGTCTAATGAGTATTATTACAATATTATTGAACATGCAATCAGCCTAAATAATAAAAAATATTTCGAGCAGGTCCACCATAATCCCCAATGATCTACGGTTTCGTCAAATGTACAGAGTGCGTGAAGAATCTCTTACCTGAGGGTACTTTATGTCAGCCTCGATTGGAGATTTGTCCATTCCGTTCACGCCATGTGTGGAAGGAAAAGCCGCTCGGTTCATGCCACTCCAGTCCTCCATTTTCGGTGTGTAGCCATCAGAACCAGCAATGGCTGGATAAACAACACATACTTTAAACAGTGATACAGTTTGTGCTCGTGTGTACTTTACTTTAAAAGAGATTAGAGCTATAATATGACAGATGGTTGTACAATAATGCGACAATGCAACAACTAATTCTTCTTTCGACAAATTTATCTAAATCATCTGAAATAATTCAATATAAAAAAAAATATCGCTCGGTCACGTGTTAGAGAGAGAGTTTTATAATTGCATAATAATTATTGCAGGTGATTAAACGAATTCGTCTGCTGCGTTTACCCTTCTACCTATTTTTAAGGCCCAACAAACTGAAACCAACATACTACAAACGTTGGTATGGCTAAATTATGCTAGCAGCTTTTTTATATATGGGCTTGTTCTGTAGTCTAATTTCTACCTATAGATTGTGTCTATAGTCTTAGATGATCTAGATTTTAATATTGTCATTCTCCATTTTTTGCGTAGTATCCAGGCCACATCTCTCGTGCTCGTTGGTGAGAGTACTTGAGTCCTGCTCAAACATGTTTTGAGTTCAACATCGAAAAATAAAAACAGTGCAGTTGTCTTTAATTTTCATATTATTATTGCAAGTATGCTTCAATTTGCAAAACAAATGTATAGCTTTTTGGAATATACGGTTAGGCCTATATTATTTGGTAAATATAATTTAAGATGAAAAGAACGCAATCCCCGATTTTAATATAATCAATTTACATTTACTGCTCACAAAAAATACATCATTTACTGCTCACAAAATTAGGAGATATTTAAAAAATAAATATCCCCTATTTTTTGTGTGCAGTAGGCTATAGTTATAGTTAGTAATGAAATATTTAGTGTAAATAACTGTTTCTGTTCGATTCTCACCTGTAGGATCCATGAGTGCTCGAATTCCCAGTATGTTGCTGACGGTGTGTACAGAAGGCCATCCGCGCGATATACTGACATGTCCGCCGGTGACCGGGACACCAGGAGGATTGCTCATTTTGGCCCCGGAAGGAGACATTGCATTGGGGTATGTGTATGGGTATAAATGGTTATAAGAGAGGCTCGGTTGTGGCGCAGATTGCTTGCTGTTTTCGTACTGGTTGGGCTGGGAGAGGTTGCCAATCTTGTTCCTTAAAATCCTGCTGATAGAGCTGACTGAGGGTACGTTATATTTGTCACACACTCCGTCTGCTAGAAGTCGGTCCCGAATCTCCCAAGCGAAAATCCCCGGGTCTCCTTGCTTGTATTCCCGTATACTCTTCACCACGTTCGGCGTCGTTACTCGTGGTTTGCTGCCTCCAATTGCTCCGGGTAATATGGAACCGGTTTCGTGGTATCGAGCCAGAATCTTGCTCACACAGCCATGAGAAACGCGGAGTTGTCGGCTGATGTCGCACGGTCGGATCCCGAGTTGTGCTAACTCCACTATTCTCAGGCGGATGGCGTTAGGCAGAGGCCGACCGTTAACAAAAACACCTCCTAACTGGTTCACCTCCCCATAGGTTTGTTCTGGATGGGAAAAATGTACAGCTAGTTAAGTATTTAAAACGATTTTAAACATGAATTCGAGCATCAGATATTTCTGACTAAAATGGAGTTGAGTAACTTGAATGTAACTTGAGTTACATTGGGTAGCCATAATGTTTATATGATAGCTTTCCTGACAGTTGTGCATTTAGAAAGTTACATAGGCCTAGAGACTATATGACTTTAAAAATACAGAAGTTTGTGACAATAGCAAGCACAGTCGACGTGCAACATCAGAACAGCCAAGTTTAATTACTTGCATAGAATCGAAGCCGTGCAGATGCCGATTTTACTGTCATTTTTAACGTTTAGCAGGCATGCAAAACAAGCCGTGCTTCTGTCATCCCTCTGCTACTCAAGCATGCAGATGTGAAAGAAGGCTCACCCATTTGCCCGTAGTACTGGGATGCTTTCCTTGAAAGTTTCCCTTAAATGGCTGAACACGCTGCCTCATGCAGTTGATAGAGTTCCAGGGGTGCTTTTGAATATCCGGAGATCGGCTCTTTTTCCTCCCGAAGTAATAATTTGAGTTTCCGTTGACCAAAGTGCTAAGACTGCTCTTCGTTCGCTAAGGACGAAAATTGTCTGATGCCGTAGGCTGAAGTTTGCTCGAATTAATTTGACGCATCCTCCACGTCAGTAGCTCCGGTTACGCTGAGAGCAGTGGGCTGATCTCATTGGTCCCTGCCACTGCGGATTGGCTACTCCAGCGCGAGCGTCCCGACAGCAAATTAACCTCTTGAACAGAGCAATTCATATTAAAGAGCAAATGTGCGCACAGGGCGTGCGTGCAGTGCCAAAAATAACGCAAGTTGGTTTACGGTAAAGACAATCACGCTTAAAAGTGGAAGTTCGTCTGTTCCACAGATGGAGAACAAAGAAAATGATTTAATGCATAATTCCCCGAGAAATAGACGGCAATTGATAAAGTTGCAGGAAAAGTAATCTACGTTTAAGTGGTATCATTTGCGCTTACAAAAACAGCTTTTTACGTCTTTGTCGACCTGGTTTTAGTAAAAAAATATATTTATACTTCAGTAATCATTGATAGTCTATAAAATCATACAGATTTTAATCAGTCTATATGCCACTTTAGAATATATTTTGAAACTTGCACTTATAATCAAATTCAGAGCATCCGTCTAAATGCTTACGAAATGTCACCTCAATGCAAGGTTTATTTACTTTGACTTCATCTTTGGTGATGCACGCAAGGTGTATATTCATTCTATAGCCGAAATGACGAGCTCAACATATGTAATGACGTTTCTTATTTCACTTCTAATTTTCAGCTTATGAATGCTCTCATTTTAGATTGAATTGTAATCAATACCTCTGTCGTTGGATGTAATCTATAAGGGTCTGACTAAATTCTAAGAGGCTGCGTTATCACAGCGTGCTCTCGGTGTTTCCTGAGGATGTGAAGAATGTACAGTTTTATTAGCTCACAAAATGTCACTTGTAAAAGTTAACAGGCGACCCATTAGAAATAAGGAGCAGTGTCACTCGCTCACAAGAAGTCATTCACACATGGAAAACATCAGGGTGAATCGTAGCGCAATCTTTGAATAAGGTGTTCAAGTGAGCGGCTCCACCGACCTAAAAATATAGTATTAAAAACACCGTTAGTAAAGGTGATGAAAAATGCATGGAAAGCATAATAGGCCTAAACAGTCTCCCATTCAGTGAGAGCATCCAGTCGCAGTTAAACGGAGAGTTATGAATAAGGTCTAGTCGGCGGTCAACATATTTGCTCCACATCTTTTGAGCTGGAGTTGGGACAAATTCAAGGCTCTTTGTTCCAAAAATATGCCACATAAAAGGGAGTGATATAGAATAATCCACGATTAGGGTCGAACACGACAGCGTGAATGCATGATGTTTGAAAACAACGTTAGTCTCCCTCGTCTGGATGAAATGGGAATTACACTATATCTCAATTCCTGATGCGCTGTATGGAGACGTGTGCTCGGACTGCGAACATAGACTGATTGATGCGAATAAACGACCGTCAAGAGGTTTTGAAGCTGGACTTCAGCAGACTCGCAGGTATCAATAAAAACTTAATCAAAAAATAATTATTTTTCATTAAGGTAAAATGCTACATATTGCGTAGTTCCCTGCCGCAAAAGTAGGCTTCCAGGCACAGTTTATTTTTTTAAAATCTGCCATTTAGTCGCCACGTAATGAAATAGACCGATTCATTGTCTTCAACGTAGATTTTTAAGTGGTAAAAACTTTTAATTCCGATTGGGAAAATATAATTAATTACTCCTTTTACAACAATTTTTATTATTAAAAATGACAAATGCGGGTTTTACATTATTATAGGCAAGTCCGTGTAGATAATAATGATTGGTAAAAAATAATACAAAATTTCCAGCGATTGGTATTATACAAATAAAAAAAGTTTTAGCATGTATGGGGCTGCAATTACTTCTCTAATAAATCCCAATTTAGTTTATATTATAGAGACAGAGTGGGCTAAAATAATGTGAATAACATAGTCTAGCTTCTCCTACTCAGGTACCTAACAACTAACTATTCTGCTCACAAAATTAGGGGGTATTTCAAATTGAATAACCCATAATGAAATATCCCCATATATTTGTGAACAGTGTAAATAATAATTTAAGATAATTAAATTATTTTATCACACACGTACCGTAACAGGAATACATTAACTGTGTGATTTACTGCATTTCGGTCATTGTCAGTTTTATAGAGTTGCATTTTATATCCTAATGCAGCGATTTGTATGGCAATAAGCTAAAAAGTGACTAGTGATAATTATAGCTAATATTTATTAAATTCTCTATGCGTACATTTATTTCGTCTAAAGATATTGTCATTACATGCCCTAATTCTTTTCTAGTTGCACTATATTTCAACATTAGATACCTAAGACATACAAGCAGGATGTCTACTCCAGCTGTTTAAACACCATGTCACCTTGATTCACCTTTATGTTTTCATGTATGCCTCTGGGAATTAACTCGTAACTTGAAGTTAACTTTAAAAACTATAGATTCCCATCCGACCCCAAAAGACCCCAAAATACTGTATTGGATTATGGTATGAACCTGACACAGTGTGTTCATAATCGACATAGTGCCAGGCTGAAAAAAAAAAGTTAAAATCACCCATAATGGAAAAGCTAAATTCAACAGTAAGATGTACAGTAATGCTTTGGTACCGTTTACATTTTAACAGCAATAATAAAAAAAATACTACTTTCCTGTTGTTTAGATGCTTGGCACTTAAATGTGTTTTGTATTACTGAGGGGATTTTTAAATGAGTTATGTTGCTAAATAATGTTATGCCTACACATCGTTTAACTGTACTGAAGAAATATTATTTATAGGGATCAGCCAAAGGTCTACAAAAGGTAAACTCTCAAGAATTCATAAACATGGAATTTAAAATATAAAATTCCATGTGTATATATACGCCCAATTTATAATCCGGTTATCTAGTTCTTTCGGAGAATACAATACGTTTTGAATCAACAAGATGAAATGTATCTTTATCCATCCAAAACATCACTGTCCTGGCTTAATCAGAAGTTACATTTGGTTCCCTCGGGATAGTCTTGGGTTAGTGTTTCCGAGTTTTGTGATCTCGCTGCCCTGTATGGAAATTATTATACCATTGCGTGCTGGCAATGAACAACGTGAGGGGAGGAACAGAAGAGCAACTGTATGTTATGAATGTATGTGAATCACTCAGTTTTTAAGCATCGGGTTTCTTTGATTATGAAAGTGGCATGACCTGAAGGGATATTATAAATAATTACAGGTATATGTATAAGAATATGTATCATTATTACTAACAGTCACTATCACAAAATAATAATTAAAATAATATAACTACTATTACTACTGCCACCCTCACCACCACTACTAAACTATCCGGCTACTTATATTAATAATGTAAATATATAAATAAACAAACAAACAAATAAATTATATTAATAGTAATAATACAAATATCACTACTAATACCAATACTAAACAACATCAATAATAGATATTTTTTTACCATTGTCCTATAGTATTTAATTGGGAGACGTGCAAGTGTTACGAATTAAATAGAGTGCTAAAATATGCTTATTTTCTATACGTAGAGAGATAATCAAATTATGTTCTAGTTCTGACATCATAGTTCAACAAATATTTGAAGCCTTTATAACATATATCTATGTGATTAATTGTAAATATACATAGAAAATGTTGGTGTCAGTGAAATAAAATCAATACAATTTAAATTAAACGTATTCATATTTATGTGAAAGCAACTACATCATATTTAAGTAGCAAGACAAAACATTTCCGTGTTAAGCTCCTCTTACTGAGTGAAATGTCCCCTTTGCAGGAGTTATTTACTTTAAAAAACAAGACATTCATACATTTATTATATTAAATGTTTCTTAAAACGATAACGCTACCTGAGTAATAGCTCCCCCTTGTGTATTTTTCCAAATCAATGAGATGTGACTGGGTAACACACACAGACACAGACACACAAACACACACACACACACACACACACACACACACACACACTTAAAAAGTGAGCACAAAGTAGAACATCAATTTAATATCAATTTAGGTGAACTTGATGTGTAACCAGGAAACCAAGGGGGCATTGCCATCGTTCGCACACAGTCCTTCTTAGATAACAGTACATTTTTCCTTTTCCAGTTGAAGTTTCTGAATGCTTTTGATACTAATATACAGTATTTAGACATATGCTTGCATAAACTGTGATGTGGTTGATGTGCCTATGGTCTGTGTTTGTTGTCCACACGATAGGCCCAACAGCAAACATTTCAGAATTCTGTGAAAAGCTCACAGTTGAATCATTGATCATGCTATGCAAGTAAATTACATTCATATCATTCATATCATGTCTTCAAGTCTTCAAGTCTAAAGACTCAGAGTTTCAAGCATAAAACAATAACAAAAACAAACAAAAGAAACATAATAAAAATCTCCCCTCAATTCCACAGTAAAATGCACTGAATCCATACACTCTTACAAAACGATAACTCATGCAATACTGACACAGTGTAGTTATGTCTAATTACCTGTATGACAGGGTAAGGTATCTAGATTGTATAAAAAATTTTAAGTGGAAATTATGGGTGAAAATATATTTTCCCAAACATAGTAAATCACTGTAGAATTATTCACTTACTTCAACATCTTACCCATAAGGTGAATTTCAAAATAAATCCTAAGTCCTAGTCTGACATGAGTGACTAATTTTTCTCTAAATCGATAACAATACAAAAAGTTAAATTGTTCAGACAGCCAGATATTGTTTTTTTAATTGTCCACATCAATAAATTCTTGTCTTGACATGTATTGGCATGTTATATTATAAGGATTCTTTGTGTTATGGTCAAACAGAAACAGACCACTGACACTTTTTCTTAAGCTTGAAAGTGCTGGAAATACCTGCTCTACATAAAACTGGGCAAGCTGCCATGGAAAACATAGTGTTGCCCATTTGGATAATGAGTATGCTACTGGTAGAACCTGTTGGAAATGTGTCGTGGCCATTTTGCATGTGGTGTCTAGCAGTAAAAGGCACATCATTGTAAATGGAGCAGAAATGTGCATAACTAACGATACTGTGAAATACCCGCCCGTTCCATAAGATGCAATATACTAGTTTAATGGTACAGCAAAGCCTTATTATAATTATTATACACTATGCCATTTGTGTCCTTAAACATTATTGAACATTTACAATGCATAAACGTTACAATGCATGGGAGATTATGTAAAATGCATATGCACACAGAAATGCATTTAATAACCTATATGGGAGTAGCCTATTCCAAATAGAACATTGGTAAACAGATCAATGGTACCCTATGAATATTGTGATACAATGTCTCTATGCTGTACACATCATTAGCTGCAACTACACTGCTCAGACAATTAATGGAACAGTTAGTTAAACTCCAGGGATAGCAATTTATCCATTTAGGAAGCCTAAGTGATTGTGAATCAATTTCACCCACTTTGATGCAATGGCAGGTGATGGCCACAGACAGTTAATCTTTTCTTATAATTCCTGACTGGTACCTCTCTATTTTTGCATTTTGTACCTGCAATTCATCAGGGATGGCACTTCAAAATGTGCCATTGCAAGAAGTTTTGCTGTGTCTTTTAACACAGTCTAAAGAACATGGAGGAAATACCAAAAAATGGGCCATTACACCAGGAGAGCCGGGCAGGGCCATAAAACGGCACTGGCAATGCATCAGGAGCCATATCTGCTACATTGAAAAAGAAAGATATATGGCGGCACCAGGGCCTAATATACTCTAGTGGGACCTGTGCTCACAGCCACGCACCGTTCAGCTTAAATGGCATGTTTTTGAGGGCGCACCATTCTATTCACAGATGAGAACAGGTCCACACCATAGGCGCCATAGGTGACATTAAAGATTCTGAAGATGCCTTGGTCAACATTATGCTGCCTGCAACATCATCCAGCATGATCAATTTGGCAGTGGTAACCTCATGACAGCAAATGGTACCTTGAACTGATGTAAGATACTAAGATCCAATCATCAGAACCTAGTGCAGTGGGTCCTGGGTTCCTCATGGTGCAAGGATATGCCCAGTTGATGCCTTATTTGAAAAGTATTTATAAGTGCATCCAGTAGCACCACAGACTGTCCAGGAGCTCATTGATGCCCTAATCCAGGTCTGGGAAGACATCCCCAAGACACTCATCAGAAGCATGCCCAGACATAATTGTGAGTGCATATGAGATATATTGGATCAGCCTGTAATTTAAACGTTTTACTTAAATTTTTGGTGGAGTCCAGTCTTGATGATTTTGGTTCCAACTGACCAATTTGTTCTCAACAAATTTAAACAACTTGAATCTTTCATTACTCTATATCTGTTGTGTGATCCAAGTGCTTTCTTTATTTTTTGGGCAATGTCTATTTCAGGTACTATACTGTAACTGTAGTGTAAAGAAAAAAAGAAACCAAATTGTAAGATGGTGCTATGTTAGACATCACAGTGAAAGACATGTTTTCCTTCCCCACGTGACATCATGTGGTAATAAAGAGAGGTTAGAGCACACATCAACCAACAAGGTGATATGTGTTTCCCCGACATCACTGCCTAGGTCACCTATCTGGAGCAGTTACTGCTTTCATTGTGGGTTAAGCATATCACAGTATCCTGTATACAGGTGCAATGTTTTTTTTAGGGGGAACCTGCTTTATACGAGGAGTAGCACATCTAAATAATATGTTAATGCTTATAATTTAAGCAAACTGTCATATAGTTGGGGTCACAATTCTGAGAGCTGTAGTGTATAGGGCTAATGTGGCCCAGCAGTTGAGGTACAGGACCAGAAACCAGAAAGTCCAGGGTTTAAATCCCACATCTGCCAAGCTGCCACTGTTGGGTCCTTGAGCAAGGCCCTTAGCCCACAATTGTAGATTCCCTCTGGATAAGGCAGTCTAATAAATTACATACATGTAAACGTAAAAGAGGACTTCATACTGCATCAGTTTAATCCAAAGCTAAATTAGTGCTGATTGTCATGGATTTTCCTCCACAGTCGCTTAACTTAAACCCCACTGAGCATTTATAGGGAGGACTGAAGACAGAGAAAGTCATGGATTCAGTTACATTACAATATGCTCTTTGGAATATTGTGAAATCATGCTAGGATATGCATCAGTTATGCATAAATCATCAGATTTTGTACAAACATGTAGAGGTGCAGCGAGCATGAGTGCATGCTGTCATTACAGCAAAAGGGGAACATTCTGAATAACTTTTCTTTCAAATTGTATTGTATATTATACAGAATTTAGACAAATGTTTGTGAACACCCCAAAAAATTAAAAACATGCATATTAGTATGGAGTTTGCCCCCCAAAGCTTTTTCTTTTTCTAGGAAAGCATTTCACTAGAATTTGGAATATGACTGTGAGGTCAGCTTCTGATGTTAGACAATAAGCTCACTTTTGGCATTGAGGTGCAATGTCAAGGTGTCTGATGAGGTTGATGTCAAGGTTCCGTGCAAGCTAGCAAAGTTCTGAATCAAAGCTGGTAAACCAGTTCTCTATGGATTTGTTTAAGGACATGAGGTCAGCAAGTTGATGAACTGACAAAATACAGCTTTATTATTGAGAGTCACTTGGGTATTCGGTACCACCCATTCTACTGCCACTACACAGAATCCAAAAGCGTTTGCTTTATATTATATTAGAATATTTTAGTGAGTGTTGCTTAAATAGCAGAGCTTTGTATTTAGAACAAGTGTCCACAAACTTCTATAGTGTATGAATATAATAAAAAAACATTTGAGCAACTTACAAACCAGAAGCATTTTCAGTAGTGGTCAAAGACGTTTAACCCAAACTGTATCTCTTCACCTCTTATAGAAAACTCATTGTCCTGTATCCCCCCTTGGCATGTTTTTGGTCCTGATATTTCTATATAGTTACCTGTAGAATCTGTGGATAAAATTTACAATTCATAGTTTCTTAAGTAATGGAAATCCATCTTTGCTCGTAGCCCTAAACAATGATAATTTACACCATCATGTTTCACTGTACGGATGAGGTTCTTACCTTGGAATGCAATGTTTTGTTTGCAGAAAACAAAGTTTCTTAGTTAAGCCAAAAAGTAATATATTTGTCCCATCTGTCAGCAGAACATCTCAGAAGTCCTCTGGCTCATCCAGGTGGTCCTTAGCAAGATCTAAACATGCAGAAATGTTCTTAATTAATAATGGCTACTCTTTATTTCCTATCCATACACACAGTTCTTATGTAGAGTTCGCCTGATGGTGAACTCATGAACATATTGCAAATGCAAGATTGGCCTCCAGGTCCTTTTGAGGTTATCTTTGTGGTTGATGAAAAATGACGCATATCAGACATGACCACAGTCCAGTCTGTTGTAAGAATTCAATTAAGCTATTTTCTTACATTTTTTGATAATGGGAGGAGGACACAATAATACATTTCCTGTTACAGAACATCATGCATATTTGCATTACGTAAAAGTGCTATGGAATCAGTCCTACTTAACACCCAGCAGTATTACTGTATGTCTGTTATATTTAGTGTACACTGCTGCACTTTGCTCTTTTGTGTTAAGACTAGTGTCTCTGTCCTTCTTGAACATCTGAAAACCCTCATTTGGAACATTCTTGTGGGCCCATGTTTGTGTGATACATGCAGTCTCAGTCTTGGTAGAGACTAACAAGATTTCAAATTTCATTTTTACTGTTTACTAAAAATCTTGAGTTACACAGAAGGGTTCTAGTGGGGTTGTGGGATTTGCCTTATTCACTGCTGGTTTGATCTTAATCAGGATGCTATGTCTGTAATATGATTTTGCACTGCCTCCTCTCATCACAGTTCTGTTGTGTACAGTTGTATGGATTTTGTCTTTTGTATATCTTGGCCAGCTGTAGGTCCATTTGTGATTTCAACATGTGGTATTCCACTAGCATAACTTTGTCAGTTGTCAAAAATGTCTTTAAATATTTTGAGAAGTTTAGGTGAATAATTGAATACCGGGTGACTTTTTATGATTTAGTAATGCAAGAGAACAACACAATCAAACTATCAAGATGAATATCGGTTAATACATTGCCACCATGGTGGAAAATAGTAACAGTAAAGTGGCTGCTGATTTATGAAATCACATATTTTCCACAACACTGTAACTTATATTCACATAATCACTTTTATTACCATAAACACTTTTTAGCTGGTTTCCAGTCAGTAATGTGCAGATACACAGGTTTACAATTTACAATGTAAATGTTTAATGAACACTGTTGCTGTGATTACAATAAATGATCTGAAATAATATTTACATTACTGATTTGCTTTAGGCTGCTGTCCTCATTTTTTACATTATGATTATTGCAAAGTTGTTGACTTCTGCTGATCTCTTTAAAGTGCTTTGTGTAAACACACTGCATTCAAATGCATGTTACCTTGCAGGTTACCTTGTAGTCCATAGTTGCTTGAAAGAAGGAAAGAGATCTGAAACTGCTGTTCTGGTGGCTCTGTGTTGATAATAGAGTGAGCAACGTACAGCATTGTTCACCAAAAACAACCCGAATGACATAAAGATATAACATTAAATATTTTGACAAGACAGCATGATATACAGTGAGCACTGACAATTTGTAAGCCAGTTTGAATTTTCTATATTTATGCATAAATATAACTCATCAGATTTTTTCACACTCCAAAACGTAGATAAAGAGAACCCAATTAAATAAAAGAGTTGCCGGTGCTCATCAGGCTGGCAAACATTACAAAACCAACAATAAAGTGTTTGGGCTTCACCAACCACAGTCAGACAGTTTGTGAACAAATGGAGGAATTTAATGACCATTTTTCCGCAAAGGATGCTTGACTAGCAAAGATCATTCCAAGAGCAAGTCGTGTTATAGTCTCACATTGGCTAATGTTAATGTACATGAATCCATAATCAGAAGAAAAAAGAACAACAATTATGTGCATGGCAGGGTTGCAAGGAGAAATCCACACCTTTCCAAAATGAAAACACCTCATTTGCAGTTTGGTAGGTCACATGGACAAACCAGAAGGTTACTGGAAAAAATAGCTATGTTTTAAATAGAATTACGTTAGGATAAACTGAAACAATGCACTCAATCATAATAAACTAATCCCATCTGTGAAACATGATAAAGTATCATGGTTTATGTGTGTTTTTCTGCATTTGGGTCAGATCAGCTTGCCATCATTGATGGAACAATGAATTCTTAATTATATCAGCAAATTTGATAGGAAAATGATGGGACATCTGTGTGTCAACTGAATCTTAAGAGAAAGTGTGTCATGAAGCAAGATGAGCTTAAGGCACAAAAGTCATTCTACCAAAGAATGGAAAAAGGAGAATAAGACTAACGTTTTGGAAAGTCTTAATGCAGTGTTGTGGAATGACCTGCAGCATGCAGTTCATGTGAGGAAGCACACCAATCCCAGAGTTTCAGCTTTTCTTCATGGAAAAATTTGTTTAATTTCCAGTACCTAAACCACACGATATTTAGATTAAGTACATTTTGCAGTGTATTAAAGTAGCCCAGAGAGCTGAATCAATTCATTTAGATACAAGGGTTTTTTTTGTGGTAGACTGAAGTCTCTTGAGTGACTAAACGTTTGTCCCACGAAAACCAGATGTATCCAAATGCATTGGTTCAGCTCACTGGGATTTACTTACCTGAATTATTGAGCACTCATTAATACAACATTCATACAGGGTTCAAAATTTTAAAGTTGCACTGTAAACCAAGTGTGTGGTAAAATGTATTGTATTGTAAAAATCCTAGTGTTTTATTTAATCATTTAATCATAGCAAGGATAACCTACTGAATAAAGGGTGAAAATACAAATCTCAATATAATTTGTTAGTAATAATCATGTTCGTGCCAAAATCAGTCCGGAAGGTTTAGAGTCTAGCAAGAATTTGTCAGTTCCCTGCTTTAACTGGTGAGTATAATGAGGTGACTTTAAGGACAGAGGTAATCAAAGTCAGAACTGCAGCTGGGCCGCTCTGAATTTTTGCGAGCGGTGTACAGTATTTTCTGACAGCTCAACATCAATAGCTACATAGAATATATTTGTCAGTTTAGCCTTTAGACTAATGAGATTACCAAACTATTCTTATGTGCAACTCCAAACTATATCTTCTTTCAATATTACGTTTTGATGAAGGGCTAAATCTGTGCAATATAATGGAGGACCTTCTGACCCTTCAATGACAAAGAGATCTGACTTTTTTACCCTCCACTGATAGTTTACTGTCCTCACAAGAAACTTTGTTTGTTTGTTTGTTTTTTCAAAAGAACTGCAAATTTAGTTTGAACATCCAAAAGAGACATAGGTTAAGGTTAGGATTAGGAGGAGGAGGAGTAGGTGTAGAAGCAGTTAGTTTCAGTGGAAATTCCCCACGATGATAGAAAGACAAATTTACTAGTAATAAAGGTGCTAGATCAATAATGACAATGTGCTTTAGTTTTGGGTCTTCAGGTGTGAATACCCATGAGTCAGCAAGGAACATGGCTCAATAGAGTTGCTCAACCATAAGGTCAGACCTGAACGGGAAAGAAACCTTGCGAGAGGACACGTTCAAAATTTCATATCTAGCTTCAGCTGAATCTACAGTCAAGGTTTTTCAAATATTGTGGTTCCTGAATTCTCTCACCACATTGCCACCCAGCTGCCAGGCATCTGTAAATACGATCCCTTATTTCTGTCCTTGTGGTAGTGCCAGTTGGGCTAGGCAGTGGGTTTGTTTTGGGTGATCAGCAAGGCTCTTGCCCCCATGTTTCACATAAGAGGGCTACTGACTTCCTGAAATACCTACGAACCAGTGCGGCTAGTCGTCTGTCATTTCGCTGATTTTGTTGAAAGCTGCATAAGTTAAGACCCATGTCTGCATAATGGTGGCTTGTTTGTGCAGATTCGTCAACTTTCAACCTTGTGGCAACGTTGTGTACAGAATAAATACAATATCAGCTTCTGGAAAAATTGTACGTTAATATGCAACACAAATACAGACATTCAGTCATTTTCTGTTTTCAAGCTTAATGCATCTTTAAGCTTTTATTAAAAACTTAACTGGATGGGTAAGCTAAAACTTGTTCTTTATATCTTGTACATTCCAGTAAAGTTCATTCACAACAAAATCTGCTTTGGGGACATATGGAAGTAGTCATCATGTATCTCCATCCAGTAAATACTATAAATAACAAACAGGAGTATGTCCAAAATTATGGCAAATGTCATTAAAAATAGTAAGTTTTGAATATGCTGGAACATATTAAGTTGCCTGTCCTTAACCATGCACAATAGTCTTATTTTTTCATCAGCCAACACTCATGCAGGCAGAAAGCATTCTCCTTGAATCCCCCAAATGAAAACTGATTCTTCCATCTGCCGAATTATGAAATATGAATCAATACTCCAGCAACTTTCTTTGCTTCAGGGTCTACTGGATTTGTGATTTTCACCTCTCAAACCAACATTGAGTATTGTGCACGGTGATATTATGCTTCAGTTATTTGGGCAGACATCTATGTACAGTTCTCATGCTGAAGTTGTTACCAGGGGCAGAAATCTGTACTGCGACTGAGAACAGGCAGCTTAGACTCTTCAGCATATGATGATCCTGTTCTGTGATCTTGTGTGGCCTCCAACTTAGTCAGTGGTGTTGTTACTTTTTTGTTGGTGGTGGTGATTTTAGATTAGCAGAATTTACAGTTAACTTAACAACTATGGTTTGAGGAACCTCCTTCAAATGACTGTGTCACACTTACCATTAGCCTATATGAAGATTGTGTGGTAGTAAAGTAGTGTGTAGCAATTTTAATGGAAGTTAAACCGTGCTATTTTTGTTTAGAGTTGTGTAGTGGATATCCCTTGAATTTACAGGACACAGATGCATGTCTGGTTTGATCACCAATTGCAGCACAGGGGAATGATGGTTTAAAAACATAGTCATATTTTCTGTTTTTTAACCTATTAACATACTTTTTGTCTGCCTGTTTTCTTATTGGGGAAGTACATATACAACTGCTAAATGAAGAGGAAGTTTGGGACAGAAACTGACCCTATGTAATTCACAGCATGCTTTCTGAGCATGATAAAGCTTGTTTGTATGCTTCAGTGCATTACTGATTCCACAGTACACCATACAGTGTTAAATGCTGATGAGAAATCAAAGACATGGGGAATTCCACAGCTTGAGAGATAGATGATGTGTTATTATATCTTAGTGGGTGAAGGTGAAAATATATCCCATCATGCAGGTAGCAGAATTGAAACTACACTTCAAGTCAGAACAAAGATGGCCAAAACATTATCTGGTGTTGAAATAACAATAAGCAGGTAGACCAAAAAATGCAATGAACAAGTCCACTGTAATAAATTGCTTTCTGTTTTGTTTATTTTTGCTAAACTATGTACTAATTTCCCACTATATAGCTTTTGCTTTAACTATGTATGTTTTGTTTTGCTTTACTATAAGTGTAAATGTGAAGACAGTTGGTCAAAAAATATCAAATTGAGAATTAATTACATTTATTAGCCATTTAATAGTTAATAACCCCACAATGTGTTCTTGGAAAACAGGTGGATAGACTTGTAACTATATATACAAAGTAAATCTTGTGCTTCAACATCTGTGGTCTGATAAAAATACTTGTGGATATAAGTCACATGTTCTTCCTTCAATATTCAGATTTGTTAATGAATATCAAACACATTGGGCTCCAAAACCAGCTTTATAGTCCAGATTATTTTCATTTACAGTAGCGAAATTATTTTGATAATGTTAGTTTATAATGAAACACATTGGGTCTAAGGCAGGAAACGTCTAATGCAAGTTTAAATGTGCCTTTTAACAACCATCCACGTGTAATTAACTTGTAATTAAAAGCACTAGGTGATGATTTAGTCTAGAAAATATATGTGAACCCCATGTATTTAATAACTGGTATAACCTAGCAGTCAAATTTGAGGGGCTTTGACCATATTGGGACGACTTGCATTCCCAGCCCTCTGCAGCTCATGCTACAGAATCTCAGTTGGATGAAAGCAAAATATTTTAACCATTTTGCTGTTTATGACAATACATGATGTATTGTGTATGTTGGGTTACTGATTTATTGCATGAGCTTGAAATCACCCTGTGACATTTTAGAAAAAAATCATTGTTGCTTAAGTGACTGCAAGCCTCCCAAGCCCTGAGCATGATGCTTCCTCCATTTTTATAAACATTTGTGGAAGTAATATTTTAAGTTCATAATACCTTTCACTTCCAGACAGAGTTTTGCATTTCTTACAAAGACTTCAAAGTTTTTTTTATCTGTCCACAAAACATTTTTCCCATGAAGACTGTGGTCTGTACAGATAATCATTTGGAAGCCTGATGCCAGAACAGTGGTTTTCACCATATTGTTCTTTCATTGTAATCACTATCACTTTCATCACTGTGCAGTCTTTTTCTTGTAGCAGACGGTCCAGTACTGAAGAACTGAGGGACATATAGTACAAATACTATATTTAGCTAGCAGCAAATATAAATGTTAGTGTTAACATATTGAAATTAATGATACTACAACACATTAAAGAACACGTGCATCAGCTAACATCGGCATTAGTACTACGAGTAATCTTTGCAGTATAGAAATAGAAACAGTACTTAGAACCAGTATTTACTTTCACTAACTTGTTGAAAATGTGTCTTATTATGGAGTAATGAACTATTGGGTCATTATATATGCTTTTGCAGCCATTAACAGCTTCACAGGTTTCTGCAAATCATGGGTGTTCTGAAAATGTTGTTGTTGGACAACTTTACATTTACAGATCATTCTTAAGATCAGCAGACTCTTAGGATAAGCAGCAATTAGGACACAGCACACATCACATCTCAAACCTCATCTCATGTATTTCATATTTTAACCTTATAAAGATCTCCATCTGCAGCTAAGGTTTGATTTCCGCCTAAACTTTTCAAGTTATATATCATGAACTGTCCTGATGCATTACAGAGCAAACTCATTATCAGGTTTTACTGCATTGTGAAGTAAGAAAGGACTGTATTTTCAGTTAATCAGACACCTTAATCTGAATTATTTAATGTTGAAATAAAGGGGTATGGCTAAGAAGGACTTTAGGTTAAAGCCACATATTACTTTTTCTTTCATTGTTAGAGTGCATAATGTACAAAGAAGTGCTTAATGTCCACTCTGTCATTTTCCATTAACATTTTATAAAAATGTATAGCACATTTTCATAGACAAGTTTGTAGAATGGTTTAGCCATGTCTGTATTTCTACAAATTCGAAATTAAATTGAATACATTTTGGGTAGTAATAACAATAAACAGGCAGTAATGACTTGAGGTTCTGCTACATTCTGCATAAATGCTGTCGGTTTCTTCAAGTGTTAATGCCAATAAATGTGCACATACACACAGAAAGCAGCTGCCAATTTAAGTCCAAGAGCAAATCTATGTTTTTGCATTTTACAAATCCTATAATGTAGAGTAATTAATGCATTTACAAGAACTACAAAGTTAAATGTATTTTTAAGCTAGTGACATGGATAACTTTTATGTTGGATCATAGCTCAGCTCAACCATTTTAGTGAATGCATGCTTTAATGTTGCATGATACCTCAATAATGCATTAGAATAATTACAAAACAACATGTGGACTGTTTACAGGTATGATCTAGGTACATTATGAAAACGAAATGATTTTTGATACTGACTTTCATATGCATCCCAAAAATACATTGTTACTTACAGTAATCCTTCACTGAAAAACAAAGTTTTGTGCATAACTTGCTAAACAAGTTGAAAATGATACATGCCAGTGGAGGCTCAGTCTAAATCAAGCATGTCAGTATTAGCATTCTCAAAGAAAGATGTTTGAATTCATGTTAGACATGAATTTGTCACTGTCTGCTTCTACTGTAAGAATGATTCATGGTATCTGAATTATGTCTTTCCCTTTCTTTTTTCATTTGGGTTAGAGCCAAAACAAACTACAGCAAGTCTTTTGAGAAAACATTTCATTTAGTCACCTTAGGAAGTAGTGAGAACCCAAGAGTTAGCTTGTAATGTAACAATCATTTTCAGAAAATACACTAGAGTAACCAGTCATCTAACCATTACACCACCATGACCATTGTTAAAATTACTCAGAAACTTACACTTGTCCAATTTTCTTCACTGTCTCTTCCCTGGCTGTCTAATTTATCCCACCACTTAACACCCATGAAAGTAACAAGATAAATAATATTATTCTCATTCCCGTCAGAGGTTTTAGTGATCGGTGTATAGTATATATGAAAATGTTTGTATAATTTATAAACAAAATTAACAAATTTGTTAATTGATGCTTGGGACATATTTATGTGAAAATTTCATGCTTTAAAAAAAGAGAAACAAAAAGAAGTTAATTTTTAGTTCAATTAACTGTTGTTTATAGATGTATTATTTTTTATTAGAAATTCTGAATTTGAGTTTCTTGCGAAATCTACTAAGTATAGCCATTGCAGTTTCGGATAGTACGAAGGAAGAGCCCTGAAAAGAGAGCCCTGCTCTTATCCTGCTCTTCCTTTTTCCCATACAACAATCACTAGTATTTCAAGTTTGAAGTTAACTCATTTTTTAAGTTTCTGTGTTTTATTTCATTTAGCAATTGTTTGTGGGGTACAATGTTTAGCATTGTTGTCTCATAGCTCCAGAGATCTCTCTTGACTTTTTCCATTACTGCTGGACTGGATGTCACCTTCGCAGTTTGCATGTTCTACCCATGCCTATGTGTCGTCGTTTACCCCCCAACACTTTCAAAAGCGGATGCTAAGTTAACTGACATCTCTTTTCCAGTAGGCCCTACTGAAAGAAAACTGAGCACATGTTGTGTTTTGGACACTGGTTTGTAGGTAATCCAGTTTTAACAGGTAAATTTGAGTTCACAAGACCAGCACTAACCAGGTTAATCCAACTTGGACCAATACAGACCATAAGTCTTGCTATATCTGCATCCAATACACAACATATACTGTTTTTTGTAGCAGGAAAGCTTCAGATATTGTGGGTGGATGTACATGTGCCCTGCAGTGTTAATGTGTTTTGGCTAGGGTTGGTTCTCATCCTGTGCTCTGTATTGCCGGTTATGCCCCAACTCAGAAATTTAGCATGTATGAAAATGACGGGAATTAAGTAATCTAAGACTATGAGGAAGCCTATCTTACTTACACAAGTCCAAGCACTTCTTGAACAAATGCACCCCCCTCTGGACATGAATGGAAAAGCATATTTACCCGTTTATAATTATTACTACTAGTAGTAGTAGTAGTAGTAGTAGTAGTAGTAGTATAATATAGGGTTGCACAGGGTTGCACGTGGTTAGAGTTAGTCACCTCAAAGCTCCAAAATCCTGGTTCAGTTGGAGGTCTGGACCCTGCCTTTGAAGTTGTCCTCATGTCCTGTGCCCTTAACTACTGGTTAGGTATGAAAGTGAATGAATAACATACATTATGTTATGAAGTATACGTTATAGTAAATAATCTTGTACTAAAGTTCATGCTGGGTAATAATAATAATAATTTGTCTATAAACTTATTCTATAAATCAAAATTTCTTGTATGTGTATGATTAAATTCTAGTAACAACACTAGTCAACATTAAAACAATGACTAAAATTCAGGTCTCTGAGACTAAGGTGACAGCTCTAACCACTGCACTACAGTGCTACCCTAAAATTACAGATAATATATAATTTTATTATTAATATCATCACAGACCGCTGCAGGACAATACCCTGTAAGCACGATGTGTTCATTAGCGGACACTACCATAATGAACATTTCATGTAAGCATTCATAATTCTTGTCATAGTAATTGCAAAAACAAACTACTCCAGCCTCTACATAACCTTTAAATACAGTAATTATTTGAATGTAGTATTAAGATTCTATGGATCTTTCGTGTCTTGTGTTGTGTATCCTAACGATCTTAACAAATTTGTTCTTTATCTGTGACTCAGTTTCTCATACTTTCAGTGAACTTTGATATATTTCCCCACCCTTTAGTGTCTCCTATTCTTAATTCAGTAGGGTGGCTGGGTTGTCAAACATAAAGCAGAAGTCATCCAGTGTTCTCAAATTCTCAAAGTTCCTATGATTTAGCACAATAATTGTTCCACAATAATTCTTACTAATTAATTGGTTTAAACTTGCACAAGTAATATTTGCACTCATAAAATCATGAGCATCCTCAGGATTTTGAGTATGCCCTTTGAGTTGCATCATATTCAGTGAGTTTAGCCTTATCACCATCTACCCTGTGGTGGAATTTTCTACACTGTATGATTGATACTCATGTGGTATCTGAACTCTAATGAAAAACTCTATGGAAGATAAATTGTCTTAAAAAAATTGTCTGTCTAGGAAAATCAGTTCTAAAGTGACATTCCAGGTGCATTCATTCCAGGTGCATTGGTACTTTTTTTTATTACGCAATGGCATGCAGACAGTATTCATTTCATAAATAAAATAAAATAAAAAACCCAATCCAATTTAAAACATTACACTTCGTTTTCTTTGTTGCTATAGGACACATAGCTAACTGAGAGTCAACTGACTAATAATCATAACTAACCAACTAACTGACTAAGCATTAAAATGACTTCTGTCTGCGTGTTTGCATGTAGCTTCTGATGATATTTTGATGGCTTTGGCAATGACAGTCTATTAACAAACCAACAAGACATTTGACTAATAAGATTTATGATTATCACTAAACATAGCTGTCTACCTTCTTAGCATACTGGAAAAGGGCTACATATGAATATTCATATGTGGTGTGTGTGTGGG
>JAUZSU010177336.1:0-14357 GCA_034780255.1 Parotocinclus maculicauda | reverse complement strand
GGGGGGTATGGGGTATGGGGGGGTTATTTAGTACCCATTCTTTGCAAATTCATTATCTTCATGTATTCTTAATGCGTTTTCTTCTCCAATACCAGTGGCTATGTGGCAACTCAGCTGCATGCCGCAGAGGTATTGATTTGTAAGAGCAGCTATAAATACTGGCTGAATCTTCACCTCACCTATGTGCTATATTCTATAACTGCAATGTGTTATTCACTATAGAGGTCTGTATTTGCTCAATAAATACACTCTATGCCAAAGCATCATTCAAAGTATTCACAAGGTCATGTCTTGGTGCTTGCAAAGGAAAAGCTCCTCTGTACACTTCACTCCCATTTCTCAAAGCCTGACATGGACACTGGTCGATGTGGAGAGGAAACACACACACATATGTGCACACAAAAAACTTGTGCTGCCATTCAAGCTAATGTCAATAGCTTGAATTTGAACAACATCATTCACACTGTAAAACCTGTAACATGTTTTAATGCAACAGGATTTTAACTTGTTGATTAACTTGTTTCGAAACCTATAATTGTTCTCCGTTGTTAGTTCATACGGGTAAACTGTTGAAGCAGGTCTTTCTTTTTAATAGTCTCTGATTGCAAATAATTTTCACATCACGTTGTCTTCAGGTGCTACTACTTGGGTGTAAACATACTGGATATTAATATTCTAAACTAATAGAAAAGTAGATTCGTCTTTTACACACGTCTGAACTTATGTTTTTATTTATGTATTATTTTAACTGGTGTACTTACATATCCATCATGGTAGGAAGAGAATTTAGCCGAGTTTGAGAAGATACTTTAGTCTTTCAATAAGAATGCCTTGCAATAAGGCTGTTTAGCCTGAGGGTGGCAGTCTTTCCCTTCAGTTGCAAAGAGGGGTTTCGAAGGGTGAAGCAAACTGAACGCTGTTTTCTAAGCTGCAGTGATACAGCACATATAACAAAATGCAATGCTTCAAACCGTTATGTTTAATATTTCTCATTACTATTTAAACCTTAGAGTCTTGGTCTGTATTGTAGTTACATGCACAGACCTCATTGCGCTCAGTATAAACTAATTAATTGATTTGTTAGTGTTTACGTGGTCGTTCAGTAAATTAGAAATACTGTGTACCATTTAAGGTAATTTTGTTGAAGAGCTAATTGAGTTCACCAATGGCAGACTGTGGGATTTTGTATTGTAGTCAGGTATTAAATGAATCATTTTTACTTGAAACTGTGTTGTACGTTATTGCTTTAATTGATATTCGTGGTGGAGTTCACCGCTTCCTCCTATTCACTTTGAGAGTTGAGCCAATCTGATGACATTGAGCCTTTACACACCTAATTTCATCTTAGTTGCCCAGGAAAAGCGAACGGGGGCTGCTATCTCACCTCATCTTGACAGACAATTGTATTTACTATTTTCTTTTTCACAAGCCAATAAAGGGTAGGCTGGTTATTGCATCAGATTAAATGAAAAACTGTTTAATGATTCCACTTTATAACTCTAGAGCGAATAATGCTGCCTTTAAGGGCTGACAGGAGATGATTAATGGGCCTCATATAAAACATATTCCGAGTGAAGAATGGCTAAAGATGAATTGCAAGCTGATACAAATCTCTGATAAAAAAAAACGAAAAAAAGAAAAACCAAGAGCCACTAGAACACGTAATAATGTGCTGTTCCTTTTGAAGTGATTATTGTTGGTGAGTTTAGTGCACAAGTGAAAACTATGAAATATCTACTTCGAGCAATATATTGTACCTGTTGTTTGAGTGAAAGCGATACCTGATACACCCTACCAATGTTACAATCACTGTTGATATATCACTGTGTGTGAAGAGAGAGGGATTTGTGTGATTTAATGAGAAAGTGACTGCCACCGCACCATCCATCACTTGCTGTCATTTTACTCAGTGTTTAACACACTACTAACTGGGGGGTTAGTGTACACAATAGCCCGACATTTTTGTGCTTTTAGAATTGCACAATAATACAGACATTCATTGAAGTATTTAGTTGTTTAAATGGTTTAGTTGTTTAATATATTTAGCAGAAAAGTAATATTTTTTCTTGCTCTAAGGCCACTGTTATTGCTTGTTTCGCGGATCCACCGACGATCATATTTGAAGAATAAAATTTCAAAATAAAAAAAAATATTTTTTTGGTATTTCGCGGATCAGCCGCAGTACCAATGGTTGAAATGCAAAAAAAAATATTTATTTATTTATTTATTTTGACCTTTTTCCGCCTTCCGGTGGAGAACCAACGGTATTGTTCTGTACATTATTTTTTTTTCCAGATATACGTTAATTTAGTTGTAGATTAAATACATTTTATTTTTAAATAAAAAATATTTTTATTTCTTTCTCCTTTCTTGTTTTGATTCCACATAGTCCTCGAGAAATTGAAAAGTGCTGAAAAATAAAGATTTTTTTTTTTCCCTCCCTCCTCAGTTGATTCTTAAGTAGGGACATCCGAGGAACATGCAATTAAAGTTTGGCCTAAAGTAAAAAAAAAAACAACATGCATGTAAATAAATAGAATCCATATTATTATTTTTTATCAGCAATATAAAAGACATGGCAGACCCATCACAGGCAGAAGAAGATATGAAGCACATATAATTATTCCATTTAAACAGCATATTCATTAACCAGTTATGTAAATCCCACCTCTCTCTGATGAAACTGAACAAGTACAACACATTCACTCTCTTTGCACAACAGTTTCCAAGCCATCACATTTTTTAATCCATACTGATTTTTTATTTTTTGTCATAAACAACATTAGTGTAAACGGTCCTTCATATAGGTGGTATCAGTGTAAAAGAAACATATCAACCTCTCTTCCAACTGCTTTGTTGTCAAGGGTAGCACATGTTCGTCTACAGGACAAGCAATAACCTACACATTTGAGTAATAAAATTGTCTGACTAATGAGAAAATGCTAATACAATCCTGCTTCATGAAGAAACTAGAGATTGGGACATTTTCTGTGACACCTGGGTGTTAGATAAACTTTTATGGAGATTTTATGGGATGGATAGAGGAAACGTGTGAAGCAAGTACCTGCATGAAGTGCAGGGTACCTCATGTGTTCCTGAATAAGTGCAGATTAGTTCATGGTAGTACATTTACATTTAGGGCATTTAGCAGACGCCCTTATCCAGAGTGACTTACGACTTATACATTCTTACAATTCAAGCAATGGCATTGCTTAATGACCCAACAGTGGCAGCTTGGCAGAGGTGGTATTTTCACCCTGGACCATGGGGTCCAGAGTCCAGTACCCTAACTGCAAGGCTACCACAGTGGTAAGTGTCGCATATGTCGGGTGGCAGGTTAAAGGCCAATTAAAGGGCAAATCAAGGCCCGAATCTGCTTGATCTGAATGAATCTGTTTGAATAGTGCAAATCTTTCAAATGTTTTCAACAACTTTTTAACCAAATTATTTCATGTAATTCACTTACTTGATAAATGAATATGTGTCTCTAGATGTCTTTGATGTGTAATCTATTCCATGTGAAGAGGCAGCATGAAGCGACCCCCACCAGCCGTCCTTGAAATGTCATACACAATAATTGCCTGATACCTCAATTGTTACATAGAATAAGAGTTGGGCCCTTCATGCCCACTCTGCTACATCCTAGCAACATCCAGTGTCCTTTTTCCTGGACATTATCACTTCTTTCCCAACATAAACCTTGCTTACCCACCAATAGCCCACTCTGAACAATCCCTCTCAGTGCTTGTAGAAGACCCCTGGTCAGTCTTAAGGATTAAGGTCCTGAATAGGTCTCACCCTGCCTATTGTCCATAGCCTCTCTTTATTTACACAGCTTTTACTTTGTGTGTTCTTGTCACCTTAATTGCATCTCATTGGTCTGTCAGTAAACACTGCTTGTGACATCACCCAGCACCATTTACTAGCCAAGTGATAGGAACCTAGCTATGGGAAAGATTAAATTATGCCACTAAATAATAAACCCTATGTAAATGTCATCCTTTAGACATCTTTTATCAAGTCTACTTAAAATGTTCCACATAAAATTCAATGCTTTTTGGTCAGAAAATCAAATTCTAATAGTCACAGTTCATTTTCAGTGATTATGGGTATTGTTTTTTGTTTCCTGAAGTAATTGGCTGCTTTCTTGTTACATCTACAGACACATAATTAATAGGCTGTACTCACAGATAAATAAACTGCGTTCCCTGTGAACCACCAATAGCTTCCAGGTCTTAGGTAATTTTAATCATTGCTTGTCCCAAGATTCACTATGAAATGTAGAAGGCTTTATGCAATATGTGTGCCAGAACAATAGAACAATAGTTTTTGAAAATAATTTTAGTTAATAATTTTATAATTAAATGAAGTCTCCCTAATTTTTGGGAGCAGTGTAGTTGTACATGTGTCAAACATACAATATTACACAGACATGTTGAGATGTCATTTATTCAAAACTTGTAGTGATGTCTTATAAACAAAATAAGTGATGTATGCTTTGTGCTCTCTGCTGTTTTGTGCTTTGACTGGTAATCACTTGCAGTAGCAGGTATTTAGCAAAAAGGACTTTTGCTTTCAGAAAGAGTACTGATTTAATTGTCAGAAACATTTAAGCTTAAAATGTATAAATGTTAGATAATATTTGATTCTTAACAATTACATCAGTGATATCTTCTAACATGGTCATTTTATTGCCTCAGCTCTCACAAAGGTTTTTTTGCCCAACTGTCTTTAATCAAAGTCCATGGAGAATTGGTTTTCCAACTTTGATTGAGTTCTTGGCTGGTTTGCACAGAACCTTGACCGTAGCTCCATCAGACTCCTTAACAATGTTCTGGAACACCAAAAGTGAGTCAAAGCTTATTGTTTTACATCAGAAGCAGAGTGAATAGTCAAGTTTCAATGTTGTTGTAGAAGCAAAAGCTTTGCTCTCTTTTGGATGTTATATTTATGGCTACAGACCTTTTGTTCTTTAAAAAAGCAATCAGACTGTATCACCTGTAATCTGAAGTCAAGACTAGTCCAAGTCCAAACCTGTTGAGTAATCAAGAGTCGAGTCAAGGCTTAAACAGAAGAAAGAAAAACTACATATCTGTCTTTTTCTGAGACCAAACCTTAACTGGAAATGTACGTTCCAATTAAAATGGTCTCATGAAAACATCTCTCAGTCAACTAATGACATCAATTTTATAATATCAGTAGTTGTTAAATTGGGAGTGTCAAAGACAGAAGTGGTTTACTTAAATTAGTTCTTGTCAGTTATGAATATGATTCAATACCTAATTTGTACCACTTGATGTATTTTGATACTTTAACAGGAGTTATTACAGTGTGAAAGGGGTAATCTTGTTGGTCTTTACTAATAAGGAAAAAACTTAATCCATAATTTGTGATAAGTTTTCTTAAAAAGTTACATATGAGAATATTTTTCACTACATTACTACGCTGAGTACCTGAATACAATGCAATTGCCTGAAATGTCTAAACTAGCTGAAAGTTAAACTTAGCGTTAGTCTAGGGCAATGTCAAGAACGCATTTTAAAAACTGAGAGTACAAAAAATCACCTGCTATATTGTATATGATTGCAATTTAATCTGAATCTATATACAATACAGTATTTTATGAAACATGGGTAGTAGGTCTACACAAAGATAATGTTAGTTGCTTATCTTTGTTTTGTGTTAGTAGTCTAAAATAGTTCTCATGTGAAGTTGGCAGGTACATTTTGTATTTGCTTTATTGAAAACTGTATATGCCCAAGCTGGTTTCTATGAAAATCTATTTTTTAAAGCATAGTTTAAGACATTAGTATCCTTGTCCAAAAAAAACTACATACAGATTTTTGTTAGGTGTTAAATTTGTACAAACCATCAGTGTCACTAAATTTTGCAGGATTCAGACCCTGGTTCTCAGACACTGCCATGCCCAGAAGCTTCCACTTACCACTAAACCATCACAGTAGCATCAATTTTAAATTGAAAGGTAACTACATGGGACTGTGTATGAAATGCAGGTAATGCAGTGCTCATATTTGTATTGCTATTGCAAACATTTGACCAGGGATAATTCTGAACTTTAGGCCATATATAAATGTAAAACATTTACATGTAACAAGATTAAAGAATGTAATAAACAGACAAAAAAGTAATTTACGGGAGATTACTCTGAAGTAGCTGGTGAGATCAGCCACTGAGATGAGACAAGCTGTGTCCAGAATAACTCTTTCCTGATACACTTTGTGGAGTTTCAACGAATGCTGGAGAGTCAGCAAACTTCTAGAGAAAAGTCCTCTGGTCTGATGAGACCAAAACAGGTTGGCCTTGCAGCAAAACGCAATGTATTGCACAAACGAAATACTGTTCATCACCCTGAGTATGAATGGATCATCGTGGTGGCAGTATCATGTTTCACGGATGTTTCCATCTGCAGGGACTGGAAATCTGGTCAGTGATGAAGCCAAGATTAATTACAACATACAGATAAATCAAGAAAAAACTGTTCCAGTATGCAGTTTAGGACCTGAGACAAGGGTGGAAGTTCACCTTCATTATGTTTGTATACTGCTTACAAAAATAGGAGGGAAATGACAACTGAAACAACTGATAAAGGAATTCTGTAACAATTTAACATTTGTATGCAGAAACTGTGCCAAAACTGTGATAGGGTCACAATTTTTCTTTTATAATGCAAACTTACATGTCCACACAAAGCCTCATGTAGCATTCAGTTTAGACTGTGGAATACAGTACATAAATCTGTAACACTCCAAACTCTAGATAATTAATTACATTAATTACTTAATAGGTCCTGTACTGTTAAGCTCATCTGTAGTTTAATAATGGACTTGAGACAGGGAACTGGGATGGCCATATCACTAGCTCCATTCTGTGGACATTTTGTGTAGATTGGTGTGGTGTATACAAATTTATACATATGTTTTTTTTTTATTTTATTGCAGCAGGGAGAACTACCCACAACCCAGTTGTAGCTTACTGGAAATTTTGTTTTATGATCTATGAGACTACAGCCCATAAATAAAATAAAAAATAACATTCTTGATGCTTGACAAGACAACAGTGCTAAATGAAGGACTGGAAGAGTAACATTTACAGTGTATACCATTTATGCATTCAATATAGAGGTGCCACCTTCTTACCATTTATAATTGCAACAATGACTTTGTGAGTACCAGAGCAATGTTTAGTAGAAGAACATATAATTATCTCTTTGTTTATTTTAATAAGGAGAGCTCCAAGTACTTACACATCAAGCAAATGCACACTCTTATGCACTAGAAATAAACTAAAAAAACAGCAAGAATTATATCATGCGGTTCATGTACTGTAATTAAAACATTAGTAATTGATTGCCCTGAACTAACAAAACTGCTATGCAAATGTGGGTGACTAATAGTGTTGCACAACACAAAGACGTTTCTCCACCCCTTCAGCTTGTGTGCCATTTAAAGTTCACCTTTGAAATTGTTATTTAGAATTTGATGTGATGGTGCTGTTTCATTTCAAGAGGTACTTATCTCAAAGTCAACATCTTACTTCTGTTTTCTGGTGCCATGCTTTGCCACCTTTATTAGATGGTAGCCTGGCAACCACAAGAGAGTGGCTTTTGCAAATGGCTAAATTTGGGATGTAACTGGTCTGACCTCCACAGGCATTTTGGTCCGCTTTTCTCTTGCTGCCTTGGAAGGTGTCACTGATGAATGTTACGTTTTCTCAGCAGGTGTGCCCTTATGGAGAGGCCCAATGCACTAAGGGGTCGCCATTCCATGCCATTACCCCAATTTGTTTGAATAATGGCCCATTACATTGTGTCCATTGAGAATGTGGTTATTTTCAGTCTGTCAAATAAAGGAAATAATTATCTCCAAGATGTACACTGGAGTTCTGCAAATAGTAATTCTGTACTGTATGCAAAGCCTACAACCACTAGATGGCAGCAAAGATGAAACTAGGCAAGAGACTGCGAAAGATTAGGAAGTCAGAGATTGAAGCATTTATGCTTTTATTGTTTAGACAACACGGGTCTTTAATGCAATTCTTGTTTGAGAGGTTAAGCATATACTTACATACATATTTCAGAACTGTGGGGGACCAGCACCATTCCCAGGACAACAGGAGATCATTAGGTACAGACATAAGCATGCCCTTGATGGTACACCAGTACAATAGAGGGCCAGCAGGGGTAGCTGTTGCAGCTTGAAGAAATGAACCCTTGACTGTTCTCTTCTCCTTAAGACACAGCCAATCATGTCTGCATGGAACACCCAACCTGGCAGGAAAGCACCGAAATGATCACCACATCACAAGCCCGTGTGCGTGCGCGTGCGTGTGTCCGTGTGTCCGTGTGTGCGTGTGTGCGTGCGTTTCCAAAGATTCAATTGTGCTAGATTCTGCCAACAAGTCATACTGAAAGTTGACAGGTATATTAACAACCAGAAACTATTATAGATTTAGTGGCTCAGTGGGTAGAGCCAAATTCTTGAAATGTCAGATCAGGGCCTGGCTTCAAATTTTGGGGTAGGAATGGAACATGAAGCTTGGCTGGTGCGTTTACAGAACCCTGTAATGGACTGGTGCAATGTCCAATGCGTACATCTGCCTACACCCAGTAAATTGTGGGTTAGACCCCAGACCCTCCCCCATGACCCTGATCAGGATAAGTGGGGTAAACCAGGGATTCTTTGCTTTGCTTTTGCAGAAGCTGTTATTGTCATTTCGTTTTTTATGTTTCTAATTGAATCTAAGTGTGTTTTGCTAATGCTTGAGTAGGATTTTTGGCCTTTATTGTGGATGCATGTTATAAACACTGACATAAGAGACAGGCAATTAAGCTTGCATGAAGACTTCTTCATAGGTCCTTTACATGTTATTCTTCAATTGATATAAACCGTATAAAAGCACCCTTTCAGTATTGATGAATGGGCAATACATTTGATTCCCTTCACAAATGGACTTCCATCTATCATCACAATTGTCATCTTGACCACTTTAGATGAAAGTTTTAACCTCTCTACAAAACGTCCTAATTGCCTTCATAGGCCCAGTATAAACATTATATCTACTACACAATTATCCTTAAATTTGTCTGCCCATCTGTACACAACACATTGAATTTCTTGCTCTTATTTTGTGCTTTATCTTCAATGTGTTAATTAAGAGGCTTCAGAAAAAGCAGATGGGTAATGTGTTTCTTTCTAAGGTAATGTCTAGTTCAAGGTGAGACACACAACTGTTTTAATACCGTGGTTTCCTTCCTTTGTATGGGCCTCCTACCTGGGCAAGAATACAAGGTAACCCTTGATTCAAAAGCCCGGACACTGGCTAACAAGCAGACCCAAGCTGAAACATCCCAGAAAGAATGGTATGTGTCCTTTATAATATTCAAGTGTAATAGCAATTTAAAGTCATAATATCTGGTTTGCTGACAAACAAGCTATCTCTCTTCCTTTTGCAATTTTAAATTCTGAAAATGTTTTCATACATAACTGTTGGAGAGTTATGCTCAAATCAAACCAATTGACCAGTCATTCCTCATTCAACAAAATATGCAGAGCTGATTTCCCATTACCAGGTTAGAATTATTAGAGAATTCTCTCATTCAATGAAGGCTTCCATGTTCTCTTTTAAACTGATGCATTTTAATTTATCTTAGTGATCTGTAAAAAAAAAGTCTTATAAGAAGTTTGTATTATCTTGTTGAATCTTTAAAGTCAACTAATGTCCGAGCATTTATCCTTGGAAAAGGCTTTGAAACATGACTGATGCATTGAAGTATATCAGAAGTGTAATTGACTGAAGCAGAATTAAAGCTCCCATTAAAGATTTGAATAAGTCCTTGGAATACTTTGATGGTGTTAAGAATGGTTACTCAATGACTTCTTTTTGTGTCGCTACTACAGAGATCTTAAAGCAAATAATTGTATCCTGAAATGTAATTCTTTTTCCTTTTGTTACAGTAAGGTGCAGAAACATAACTAATATTTGGGCAGGGAGTCTGTTCTTATATCTAATTGCCAGCACTTATAGACAATAGTATGGGAGTTATAATATGCAGAAAAGGAAACAGTAATGCTCTTTCTGCAAATGCAGATATCACTTCACTATGGAAGAGCAACACAGGAGTGAAGATGCTGTGTCTCAACGAAAACAAAGATGGTTTTATTTGCTTTTTGGCTAAATGATCCAGTAACTCCACGAACTCTGAATGGGAAGTGTGAATTCAGAACTAGCCTTTCTAACTGCCATACTACACTACACAAGATTATCAAAGTGCTATATATATTGTTTGCAGAAGATGTGGTATCTAGAAATTGTATATATAATTTCCCAATTCTTCTAGCAATAAGAAACACATTTCCAAGGGACACATTTATACAACACCCAGTATTTACATATATAATATTGCCTATAGAATGCCTTCATGTTCTTTCAAATAATTACCTTTTGTCATATTGTGCTATGGAAAATTAAAATAAATCTAACTCCCAGCTGTATTTCCACATTATAACCATCAACATCAAGCTAAAATACCTGGTTTATTTGAGTGACCAATCCCTTTATATTAACCATGCTTAGGCACACTAACTGGCTCGCACCTGACTTCATATATTGCCCGATAACAAAATATTGGTTTTATTTGTACCACACTTTGGTTTCTGTAGTGTAATGTAATGTTGTTTAGGCTTGATTTCACCTGTACTGCACATCAAACCAGCGCTCCTTAAAAGTGATTGCAGAACACCTCATCAGCATCTAGGCTTTCTACACACACATAGCTTATTCCATTTTAAATCACAAATCATCTACACAAAAGTGCAATCTAGTGTTTCAAGTATTTGTTCTCCTTTTAGTTCTATGTCCTATTTGTGCCATTGTCAATGGACAAATTCATTTTCTAATATATGCTTTTCCAGTTCTGTTCTCAAAAACACCTTGTTGCAGAATTCTCAAAAAGGCAGCAGTTTTATAGTGCTTTGTATTGTTGTCATGGTCAAAATCACTGTTTCTTTGTTATTATATTCATTGTAACAGGAGAAAATCACATACTAGGGCTATTGTAGTTATTATTTGTTTAATTTGACCACCACAATGACCTTTATATCAAAGTTGCTTAGTGGAAAGCTTTTTAATGTTTAAAATGCAATAACAAAGGTTATTTCCAGAAGGTCCAGAACTAATCATCGTTGCATTATGCACAACATGAAACAGCTAAAATATAACTGCTAAAATAAAGTGACTACTGGAACTTTTATGATCATTATCATAACTCATCATAAGTCTTAGATATGATTCAAATAATGAAAGCCGGAAAGGTTTAGGTATGACCAATAAATATTGTATATATAAATACATTTGTGGCATTTTCATCTAAATAATCAGTTGTTAACAGTGAAAAAGCTTTCAAAAGTGATTTTTTTTTTGCTGTTGGGCCGAGGGTTTACAGGCTTTATTGCTCACTGGAAAATAGCTTTAAGACCAAATTATAAAGACAACCTATGGTGAAAGTTTAACTTTGTTTTACTTTGCTTTTGCTCATAAAACAAAAATATTAACAGATTGATATGCCCACATGGAAAGTAAAATAAATGTAAGTACCTTTGGTTTAGTCCCATGCATCATGCCTGCTTTCAAAGTCAGAGCTTTTGTCTGTTTCTCAAGTCTTTATGTTTAAATCATCTGCTGGGGCTCTTTTTGCACAGCAAAATCCTTATTCGTGTGACCTGGCACCTTGCTGCACCCTTAAGCAGAGATGTCTTTAAATGCCTTTTAGTCCAAGAGAAAAATGCCTATTAAGATGATAGCAGTGACTAGTGCCCTAACTAAAAAGTAAAGTGTTAACAATTCCCCAGGAAAAAGCACAAAGGTGCCTGGGTGTTAATTAAACATTTTCATCAGAGTGAGCCCTTGGATGAAAATGCACAAAGTTCTCAGTTACATTTGTATATGGAGAAGCATTCCTTCCTCATAAGTGTCTTGCTTTAAGTGGCTGATATATCGAAACTTGAACTGATAGATTGAAGAATGGCATGCCATTGGTGTCTTTATATGCTCTGTGTGCTTGTCCAGCTCATCTGAAGTGTCCCAGTCATCAGGCTTTGGGCAAGGATGAGTCCTAATAGCTTGACCACAAGAGTCCATCTTCCCCATCGTCTTTCTGAAGGTCTTTTAGTTGGCCCTCTGAGTGGTTTTAATGGAACTCCCACGGCACAAGAGGATTCACATGCTGGGGTGAGTGGAAAGGATTTTTGTACTGACTGGAGCTTCATGAATACGTTGCAGGTTTTGCCCACTACTTTGGGTTAATGCAAAATCTGTATGCTGTAATGGGGTCATTTTATTTATTTGTTTTCAGCAGGTCTTGTAGACCTCAAGTAGGGAGTTAGTTAGGGGCTAATCTAAGTCTTTCATCTGCAAAGTGGAGACCTAAAACAGTAATGTATTCTCCATTGATTGATGTTTGCTCCCACATTACTTGGCAACACCTTCATTATCATGAGGTGTTTCCAGGCTGCCAAGTAAAATGATCGGCTGAAGTGTCTTTCTTAGTTGTCAGAGAAGCATTGAGGATAGCTATTATACATAATCTTCTGTGTTTTATATTCAAAAACATACCCTGCTCACAAAAATTTTGGAATATTTCATTATGGGACATATCATTTTGAAATAAACCACAGAGGCTTGTGAGCAGTATATATGGTATTCAGCCTATACTACACACACATAAATAAAGAAATGAGCGCATGGTAGTAACGATTAGTCATAATGCAAGGGACCTTTTTATAAGAGGAATGAAAATGAATAAAAGGGCTTTAAATGACAAAAGAGTGTGGATGTATTATGTATTCATATAATTGATTGCTGTTTTTAGTTGGAGAGTTGGATACCAAACTTTTATTCACCAAAGGACCTAGTATATCACGTTTCTTGGGTCAAGTCTCTGAGTGGTCAGAAAGTGTAAAGAAATACATATACTGGCAAACCTTGTGACACAACTGACATGAAATTCACAAGGTATTTTGCCTTATATATACAATACAAAGCAGCTTGCTCTTTGGTTAAATAATTGGAGCATAATTCAATGCAATTATATTAACTGTGCATATTTTTTTTGTTAGATAAACAGCTAGTCATTAAATAAAAATTAGAAATTCAGTTTAAACCCTGCTGCGCGCAAGCAGATTAATCAACTAAGGAAATTTAATTCTGAAGTCTTTTCATCATTAAAGTTATGACGGCTATATCACAAGCGCACATCAAGTAGCCTCTCGCTTAATAAACACTTCTCATATCAAAGTTAAAGCTTTTTGCACTTTAGATCTCTTTCCGTGGAGTACAATTACTTTCTCCTCGGATATCGACACTTGCCTCGTGGTATCTTAAGTAAACTGTGTTTTCAGCAAAATAACATGCCACATCTGCTCTTTTGACCGTGCAAGCTCCTGGTAACCAAGCAATTTATCAGAACCTCTCTCCAGTAAGACACGTTCTGACTCGGTGCAATTCAGACATAATAACTTGCCACAGGTGAAAAACGAAGAACATATCTTTTGTATAATATTGTAAGGAAACGACGGATTTGGTGCTTTTTGTGTCTTTTTATGTGTACGATTTAAGCAGGATGTGCTAAAAGCCCTGGCAAGAGGCCACCGTGTTTGCTCTCATGAACAATTTATTGCCGATGAGCATATGGCCAATATTTTGCCTCACGTCATTGCGAAGGAAAACAAACATGGTGCAGTGTTCGAGAGGGAGCTACGGTACAACCACTTGGCCAGCTATGCAAACGCACTTGGACAATATGAGGAAAGCAGCACTTGCAGCTGGGGTATAAAAAGCACATCAGGCGTATCGGGGCGTGTGCACTCCTGACGTCCATTTGGACATATTTCATAACTCAGGGTGGACCACTGACTTCCGTCAGTTTCCAGGTGAGCACATCTACCTTTATCACTTAAGCTCTACACGTATTCTCTCTCTCTCTCTCTCTCTCTCTCTCTCTCTCTCTCTCCATCTCTTTATTTTTTGCTTTCTCCAAAGGAAATGTCCCATTTATTATAGGCACTTGTTACACCTTACTGTCGGTGGTTCAGAGACAGGATTTGACACTATACTTTCAACTTGTGCGTATAGAAGTTTAATGCAGCAGCCATTCAGCTAGTCTGTCCTGAGATATATATATATATATTTATATAGGCTTATATGTGTGTGTGTGTGTATATATATATATATATATATAGGCTTTTATATATATATATATATATATATATATATATATACACTCCTTTTTACTAATTTTTTAGTCTAAAATCTAATTTTTTGAATCTCTGTTTTTTCATACA
>JAUZSU010177325.1:0-12770 GCA_034780255.1 Parotocinclus maculicauda | reverse complement strand
TAATCTATAAATATAACAATGCTGTTCAAACTTTCATCTCATTCATTCACTCTCACATTTTTACAAGTGAGTACAGTTTTGGTTTGTTTTAAGCCAAAATTTAAGTTTAAAGGTGAACAATTTAAACTCACTGATGGACTTAATATCTATGGGCAGTGAGTTCCAAAGTTTACAGCTTTTGTAAGAAAAGGCCGACTGTCCAAATGATGTTCTGCACTTAGGGAGTGTACAGTTGTGGTTCAAACTGCCTCTTGTTATTCTGATGCTGTTTGGTCTCTTTATAAATTCCCTGAGTGGTTCTGGAGCCAAATTGTGATAGCATTTAAAAAATAATTTAAGAAAACACGAATTACTAAAATTGTCAAAGCTCAACAAATTATGTTTGTAGAGGATTTGACAATGGTGATAACGAATTGGTTTTCTGTCCATAATTTTGAGTGCTTGATTGTAAAGTGAACCAATGCGCTTTATGGCTGAGGGGGCTGCCTGGGCCCATGCTGTCATGCAGTAGGAGATATGAGAAAATACCATCCCATGCAAGTACAGCAGGGCCGCCTGGTTTGGAATAAAATGCCTAATAAGTCTAAAGCAATTTATATTTCTTTGAATTGTTTTGGATATTTTCTTTATGTGTGCATCAAATTTTAATTGTGGGTCAAGAACCAGACCTAAATATTTCATTTCATTTACCTGTTGTATTTTGCAATTTTGGAAAAATATTGTAAAATTTTGATTTAATTTTTGTTTTTTAATTGAAAAGCACATAGAGACTGTTTTTGTAAGATTAGGGACTAATTGATTTTTGAAAAGCCACTGACTAACCTCAGCCATGTATGTAGATAAAACATCTGCAGCTTGCTCTGGTGTCTTAGCGGCTGCATAAAAAACTGCATCATCCGCGTAAAGTTGGCAGCGGACACCTGGGCAAATCAAAGGCAGATCATTTATAAAGAGACTGAAAAGCAGTGGTCCTAGTATGGAACCCTGAGGTATGCCCATTGAGATGTTTCTCTGAAAGGATTTGTCCTGGGCCACTCTCACACACTGCTCCCTATCCTGCAGGTAGGAGGTGAACCACTGCATAGCCTCAGGGGAGATCTTAAATGTAGACATTTTAGCTAGAAGGAGGTTATGGCTGACTGTTTCAAATGCCTTTTTAAGATCAAGAAATACAGCACCAACCACTTCACCCTTGTCTAGTGATTTTTTAATGTTTTCTATGAAACAGCAGTTGGTGATCTCAGTTGAATACCCTGCTCTAAAACCAAACTGCTGTGGGTGGAGGAGTTGATTCTTCTCCAGGTGGTCAGTTAGTTGAGCTGCCACCACTTTTTCAATAATTTTTGACAATACAGGTAAAATTGCTATCGGCCTATAATTATGCATTGAGTCCTGCTCTCCTGATTTAAAAATTGGGACAATCACAGCTTTTTTCCACCCTAAAGGAAATTTACATTTTCTAATAGACAGATTAACAAGATGTGTCAAAGGTTTAACGAACAAGTTACAATATCGTTTGAGAAAGCAGGAGTTTATATTATAAATGTCATTTGCTTTGGAATTAGACAGTTTTTGGATGGTCCTTGCTACCTCAGTCTCATTCACTTCTTGTAGACCAAAGTAGTCAGAAGAAGACTGCAGTGATTCGGTACCAAATGTGACTCTCTTAAAATCTTTTGTGAGCTCTTCTATTGATTGTACAAAGTGCCTATTAAATTCATGAGCCATAATGGCCTTTTCATTAATAATTTTGCCATTCACTGTTAATTCCTTAATTTCTTTGGGCTTGGTATTTTTATTAGTCAGCTTATTCAAATGTTTCCACAGGGAGTTATTATTGCCAATAGAATTGCCTATAAGGTTTGTATAATATGAAACTTGTGCTTTTCTGAGCTCTTTCACTACTTTATTTCTCAAGCTTTTAAAAGTAAAATTATCTGTGCTGAGTTTGGATTGTAGTGATTTCTTCAGGGCTAGATCTCTCTTTTTCATGAGATTTCTTATATCATTATTTAGCCACGGGAGACTATTTTCCTTTCCTTTGCACTTTTTTTGGATGGTAAATTTGTTAATTAATTGAGTGCTCGCAGCAGTGATTGAATTGCAACATTCATCAAGATCTTCCAAGGCTAAAATTTGGTCCCAATTAAGGTGTTTTAATTCTTTCTCAAACTGTGGGATTTTGGATTTAGGGATGAAGGATTTCATGCCATTATCATTGTTCTTTAATTTACCAAAATAGCAAAGTCTCTTTTTAGTCAGCTTTCTAGCAGTCAAAGTCAAATTGTGGTCAGATAGTCCCGTTATTAAATTATATGTTTTTATAATACGCTCCGGTTTGTTTGTAAATGCCATGTCAATTAAGGTTTTTGACTGCCGGGTGATCCTAGTGGGCCCTTTAATCATGTCGCTCTGCTCCCCATATGAAAGTGTCCGTCACTCACCAGCGCAACATCTGCGCGGTCTGAGGCCGTAGATGTTCTCAGCAGAGTCCCCGCGTCCTCGCGAATGTCCGTCCAGCCGTGCGACCCTCCCGTTTGGCCACAGCTTGGTGTTTCCACGCGGCGCAATGCAGGTGCGGCGCACTCCTCGGCGTGCAGTTCCCGTGACTCCTGGCTCTGCGCCAGCAGTTGATCCGCCCAGTGCACTCTAGCACGCAGCTCCAGTGTAAGCAGGGGCGTTGTCTGAGCTACTCTGCCGGTAACAGGCCTCACCTGCTCCACCGTGTTAGCCTCGTGCACAGGCGAGAATGGCCCAGGATTAAGATGTATATCCCCGGCCAAAAGCAGGAGTACCCTGAGTGCTTGGGATGCACGCACTCGGCTCTGCTTTAAAGATGGTCCGTTGGTAACATCATATTTGATGTTCTGACACCAGGGTACTGACAAGCTGGAGTACAAAGTGCAGTATCCATGTCCAAACATGTAAAGTTTTGAATGTTCACCATTTGAATAATTGACCAATATATCCTTTTGTGGTGAAAAATTGTGAATCCAAGCATTCAATAATAAAATACATTGTAAAATACAAAGGGCATGAGTGGAGCCCAACAAACCACTTCTGCCCTGAGCGGCCATCTTGCTTGGCCAAAACAAAACAAAAACCATGACATGACACTCACCTGTGAAATGTTCCAAACAAGTGTCTTTTGAGCATTACTTAACATTCTCTGTCTTTTGTTGCCCCTGTCCCAAGTCTTTTGGAACATGTTGCAGGCATAAAATAAAAAGAGTGAATATTTGCAAAAAACAATAAATTCTATCAATTTGAACATCAAACATCGTCTTTTTAGTGTATTCAATTGAATATGGGGTGAAAAGGATTGATGAAAAGGAGTGAACAGTTTTTATTTATGTTTTACACCACCTCCCCACTTGGGGCGTAAGAAATATGCTTTATGTTAATGACTGTAAAACTGGTCTCACTTATAACTATAAGATTAAATAAGTTCAGCAGCCCAAGTGTTAACTAGAACCAGAGAGTTTGATCATCTCAATCGTCTTGCCACTGGCTGTCAGCATTTTGCATTGAATTTACAATCTTATTACTAACTTATGAACTGTTACATAGCATGGTTCCACAATACTTGAGTGAACTCATTTGTCATTATAACCCAGCATACTTCATTTACATTTACAAGATGAAGGGTTACTTTTAGTCCCTAGAATTATTAAATTCACTACAGATTGAAGAGCATTCTCATACATGGCCCCTCAACATTGGAATAACCTCCCTGCCACTGTTTGTGATCCAACAAATAGCAATTCTGTGGTGACTCTCACTTTTCGTTCCAGTCCTTTCTAATGCAGTACTTAGGTTACCTTTACCTACACACTCTGCCTCTCTCTCTCTCTCTCTCTCTCTCTCTCTCACACACCCACACACACACACAGTGACATAGGTAACATCTGCCAAGTGTGCACATGTGCAGCATACATCTGTTCCCAACGTAGAATGCTGTCACAGTGAAAATAAAATGTCTTCTTTGCCATTATAACATGTCTTCACCAAGGCGACAATCAAGAATATAAAAGGTGAATGCAAATGTAAATGCACCCTGACATTGTTAGGGCTCGCACTGCGTCCGTTTCGTTCTTCGCCGCGGTTCATTATTTTTCCCCGCTCCCTTAGGGTTTTGTTTTAGTTTTCATCGGCGCTGCGCGTGGCATTGTTTTTATTCCCACAGCGATTCACTGGTGTGCTCCTTTTGTCACTGCCACGCTCCCCTCATTCTGTGCACCTGCTTTCAGTTTCTTTGATTAAGCTCTCATTATTTAAGTCCGGCGTTCACGTTAGTGTTTGCCGGATCATTGTGTTATTTTCCATTTGTTTTACTTCCTGGAGTAAGTTACATACTGGGTTTACTTTGTTATTTCTCTCGGTTTCATTTTCCCGTTCAGTTGCGTTCACTCCCCTGCACCCGCTTCAGTTTTCCCCGTTTTGCTTATTTTGGGTTCTATGGACTCTAGGGCTTATATGCTGTCCGGAACCTGGTTGCTCACTCTATTTGGACTAATGACTACTTGGGGTTCTCTTGGCACACACGCCGTCTGGTCCTCAGTTCACATGCTGGTTGTACTTTCGGCTTCCTCACCGTTTCCGACCCCATTACGACTACTTGGGGTTCTATGGACTCTTGGCTTACAGTCCAGGTCCTCGGTTCATACGCTGTTCATAATTTCGTCTTATACGCCGTTGGTTTAGTTTTCCTTTGTTTCTTCTATTTTTTTTCTGGTTCTGGCAATCTTTAGTTTGGTGTTTTTGGACTCCCGGCTCCCAAGCTGTTTGTGTGTCCTCTGCTTTCTCCCTTACAGGACTCCTGTATTTCAGTATCACTTGCTCATCCCTCAGGGGGCATGGGCTCCCACTGTGGACCTTCCTGGATCTCCGACCGTTTCCACTAAGTCTGGGGTCGCCGGTCTAGGGTTCACCGTTCTGGAATGACTCAGCCCCCTCTTTCCGGGCGTCAGACTTCATCAAGTGCCTTTTCCAGATTTGGGGATCACCACGCTGAGGACAACCGCCTGGGTTCCTTACTGGCTCAGCAATAGTCTCCACTCGTCTGGGGTCGTTGTTCGGGAAGCCCCTTCCTGGGTCGACCGTCCAGACGGGACCTGCTGCCACCATTGGGACTGCCGGACTGGGGATTCTCTGTTGTTTTTGCATTATTGGTTATGTTCCACTTCTGCCTGACCAGCTTTTGCGTTATTTTAATAAATTCCCCTTTGTTTTCTGGTTTGTAGTCTGTCTGCAGATTACTGCATTTTGGGCTCTGACTAAATTCTCATTGAGGTCCTGGGGATTTGTTGAGTCTTGGGATTGTCTCGTCAGATTCTCAGGACACCTTCTCATAACAGACGCATCTTCAATCATGTTCACACACACTCCTCATTTACTTCATTTATCATGAACACATGCTCACACCTGCTCACACCCAGATATATTGTCATCTACATTAACACACCTAAACAAACACACATCTGGGTACACAAGACTAAAGCTATATTCATATTATAGTTTAACATTTTTATTACTTGTCTATCGTCCTCCAAAGACTCTTATCCCTTATTTTGTGCCTGACTTTGCTGACCTACTGTCCACTATTACTCAATGTCTCTCTGATTGTTCTTGGTGACCTTATCATTCACCTTTATTTTCCATCTGCTGCTACCAATGACTTTCTTTACTTAACTGCTTTGATCTCTTTCAGCATGTTAATTTCCCACTCACAGCAGCAGCCATATTTTAGACCTAATTTGTTCTGCTCCAAAGCTTATCAGTAAGGTTTCTGGATTCTCTCTACCGGTTTCAGACCATAAGCTTATCGCTGCTTCCCCTTCTCTTCTGATATCTTTAAACTCTCTACTAAAAACTAGTGTCATACCATAAGCTCCAAAAGTACCAAAAGTTCTCCTCTTCTATACAATCTTCCTTAACCTCTTGTTTCTCTGAGCTTCTAACTCTGGACGATATGGTTGCTTGCTATCAGAATACTGTCTTTCACCACTGACTCTTTTGCACCATCACTTCTTACCTCCTGTCCTTGGTTTACTTCTGAACTTTGATGATTAAAAACTGCAAGAAGCCAACTGTATACAAATCTGGACTAAATTTTCACCAACTAGTTTACAATGAGCATCTTAAAGTATAAAACAGCATTAAACGCTGCCCGCTCTGCATTTTTTACCTCTAGCATCCAGTCTTCTGGTGTTAACCCTTATCAACTTTTTTCTGTTGTTAATAACCTTGTCAGTCCTCTGCAAAACCAGTTCTCTGTTTCCACCAATCTTTGTGACTCTACTTCACTTCTTTACTGATAAAGCTTACAACATGTTCTGGGACCTCACCTCCTCTACTATCTCCATATTGCCATCCTCTTCAGATCTGTTTTTCCACCAATGACTACTAGGTTTTCCTTGTTGACGAAAAATACATTTCCCAGAAAATTTCTGGTTCTTAATCAGCTACTTCCTCACTTGATCATGCTTCTACTGCTCTTCATGAAAAGAGTTCTCTGGTCTTATCTTCTCCTATTTGTCAAAAGGTTAATCTTTTGCTGTCATCTGGTATAGTACCTCTTTTTAAAAAAAAGCACTTGCATTAAAAAAAATCAAAAACAAAAAACTAACGCCGGTCCTTAAGAAACCTGATTCTATTTAGAATCTACTGTTCTCAGTCATTTTCACCCTATCTTGAATCTTCCTTTTCTTCTGGAGCGGGCTGTGGCCTGCGTTCAAGGTCGTGCAAAGTTTTGGTTCCTCTAGATCTTGCATCTGTTAATTACAAAATTTGAGTTTCCTTTGCATTTCAGATATATATTTAAATTCTGCAGTACATCCAGAACTCTGCCACTATTCTTAGTAAAACCTAAAATTTTCATCATGTCACTCCTACCAAACTGTACTGGTTCCCAGTTCATAAATGCATTCTGTACACAATTCTAATATTGACATTTAAATTCCTCCATGGTCTTACTCCACTTTATCGCCACTGATTCCAACGTTCTCTCTGTCCTTAGGTTTAGGATTTCCTCCATGGGTCTGAAATCTTTTGCTGTGGCTGCTCCCACCCTCTGGAACTCTTCCTTTATTCGTTCAAACTGCTTCTACTCTACAGAAATGTAAATCTCCCCTAAATTGTTTTTGTCTTTTCTTCCATTATTACTTTATGATGTGTCTGATTGTATTAAACTATGTCTCTTTTACATTGAGTGTTAATAAAATTAATAGGCGAATAATAACAATAAAGCATGTAATATAATTATAATAATAGTCTAGTAACAAGAATAGGCCTATCAATACTGCTACTACTACTAATAATAACAACAACAATAATAATAATGCCTGCAAGCTAACATTAGAAGTCTGGTGCTACTGCCAATTTAATTAGTAGACTAGTAATGATAATAGGCCTACCTACCATTACTGATGATGATAAAAAAAATGCCTAATCCAGGGCTATCCATCTATCTATGTATCTATATGTATGTATGTATGTATGTATGTATGTATGTATGTATCTAAGTAGATCTCCATCTATATGTATACATGCATCCAAGTATGTGTTTCATAAAAGCATTTTCAATTTCTTCATTTTTACAGTCTCCATAAGATCCTCCAATATTCATTCAATATTCATCATCCAATATCAACATATGTTCTCGGAATGTTTAGAAAATACATCCCCACATGTAGCATATTAATAAAAATAGTGATTTACCACAATTGCTAGGTCCATAAACTATACAAGAAAACAGTACTTGTTGATATTTAAACCTAGGATCAAAACTAATTATATTCATATTTGCCACTAAGAATAAGAAAAAAAAAAAAAATCAGTCCTACAAACCATAGGCAAGAGTTGAGAAATCAGGGAATTAAACACACTTGTTAAATCATGAAAATTATCTTGATTTGTTTTAAGATGAATTTTTCTTAATGACCATGATAAGCCAAAGAAACAGAATTCAGTAAGCATTAATGTTAGTTTTCATTTCCTGTCTAAGCTGCTCTTGACAAAGCAAATCTGATGTGAAGTACGGCTGATCTGTAAATAGGTCCTTCTCAGCAGTCTGCCACCAACAGTTGCAATCACGCAGCACACTATTAGGCTGCATGCCGAGTTGTAGGATTGTGTTTAAACAATAGCAGGTTTTTTGCGAAGATGACCAGTAGAGAAACCTGTACCAATAAAAATGTAGATGTGCCATCTGCTGTCAATGACATTGATCCAAAGAATGGCCACACACACTTCTTTAGATATTTGGAAATGGTTCAGATATCTTAATTCCAACCAAGTTAAGCCCAAAATATGTCACAATGCAGTGCAAACCAAGTCAAGTAACACTACTAATTAGTTTTTTTTCCCCATTGGAAAACATATCAACCAACCAAGTACACAGAGAGCGTAAATATACGTTCAAGTGCAGTTAGCCAGCTGCTTAGAAGTGGCTTTGGCCAGTCAATGAGAAGTGGAGTTTCTACAAAACAACAGTCAATTATGGCAACGTTTGCTGCCATTCCCCCTCCAAAAAATGTAAAAGGTATACCAGATAACTGGTGCTGTTATGTACTTTATGGTCAAACATATGATGCAGCTTAACACAGTGGGAAAAAGGGGGGTTCACAAATTTAAAAATGGATTAAGAGAGGACCAACAAGTCTGCATCACTACTGATAATGGAGTGAATATCATTAAGGCAGTCTCACTTAAAAACTGGACTGACTGTTTTAATAATTTTATGATATCCTTGTAGGTTGCTGCCATTCAGAGTGAGAGAATAACATTTTACTTAAATCTGTTGTAACTGCTTTGCTTTGGGCAACACCAATGTCATATTTGTCGTGCCAATACAGCTTTTAAATTGAATTAAACATTTTAATTGAACTGAAATTAGGCTAGCAGATAAGGAATAACAGTAATTTACAGCACAAACCAATAACTATACCCAGGTAAATAAGGCGGAACAGCATAGCAAATGTACCAAAAAAGGTTAGTATCTTGGTATGAAACAAGACTGGAACAATACTTTGCAGAAAAGCAGTTAAAGTGAGGTGGTATATAAGCAAAGTTCAAAATGAGTAACAGGTGAACTAAACAGGAATGTGGAATTGTGACTGATTTGGAGGCTGGGAGCATGTGACTGGAGGTGCATCCTGGGACATATTGTTTCGTGAGTGACCTTTGTTACCAGGGCCCCTTAGCAGGTTGAGAGTGAAGTACAAAGATAACACAAACCAGAGACTAGATGAACGTGTAACCAAATGAAGACGAACAAGAAGCACGAAGGAGTGGAGCTCAAGTGTTAACATGGACTTGCATACAGTGTGACGAAACCAAAACATGTCATGAAGAAGGTGAGGTGCGTGTGAGTGAAATAATTATGTGAAATGAGGATCAGCTGTGCGCTGTCGGTGTGCTGCTCTCCTCAACAGGAAGAAGGGACAAGGAGGCTATGAGAGCAGCAAAGCAGGAGCTTTTCCCGAATGAGGGAAGCCAATGACAGATATCGGAACAAGGTTAAGCAGAAGCTGGCAAAAAACAGTATGGGCTAGATCTGGGATGATGTCAAAACTGCAACAGGCCAAAGCATCAAGACTCGAGCTGTAGGGGTAACAGTGGAGAAGGCGAACAAAATTAATGCAGCTAAACACCTCGAAGACCAAGGAGATGGTCATGGACCTTGGGAGGTTCAGACCAAAGTCACAATAATAATAAGTTCCATTTGTATAGCACCTTTCACGAACTCAAGGTCACTTTTTACAGCAATAATCAGAACAAAGTGCACAACAATAAGACTGCGGTTGAATATCTGCAAGAAACTCCTGTGAATGTTTTATCAGTCCGTGGTTGCCAGTGTCCTGTTCTACACAGTGGTTTATTTCTTTTAGATTGTTATATTTTCATATTGTACTGTAATACGGACGCTTCTGGAAGTCAAAGAGCCATAGGTGTGCTCATAAAAGGTAGTCAGTGCATTCTCTCTCTCATGAAAAAAAAAAAGAATCCTCCACGAGGTTGGGATCGCGACAGAAGATGATATGGAGAGTGCTGGAACAAGAGAAGACTATTTCAAATGTCCTCTCTATTGATAAAAAACAAGATACCTTGTGGACGTCACACAAACATCTTAGAGTCTGTTCACAGGGCTCCGAATCCTATAGCACATTTCACAGATATATGTCAGCGTGTCCTTTGTGAAGTCTGTGTTGCAGTTCCTCAGTGAGGAGATCCTGAAGCCAGAATCAGAAGACTATGGTCATCAGATATTTTAATAAAGCCATACAAGAAGGACAAAGCAACCCAGAATGTTAGGGTTCCTACCTTTTGCCCCGGAGGGATTAGCCGTCTTCGCCGGTGGCCATTACAGAGCTATCGGTGAGGCGGTTTATATCCAGTGTCCAATTTATGACCTGATTCCGAACAGCTGCTTCTCCTGCTATTTAGCTGTGGATTTTAGCGCTGTTCGGGGCCAGGTCATCTCCATTCGGTGCTCACGCCCCTAGGCACACCTTTAGGGATAGTGGTTACGTTCCAGGGGCTTTTAGTGCCCGATGGACGTGTACAGGGGAAACCCCCCAAGGTATTTAATTTTTTTTCTTTTTCTTGCTCCTGGAACTTTGTTTTATGCCATGTACCGATCCTCCAATCGTGTTTATGCCATGTATCGATCCTCTGACTTTGTTTGTGCCATGTACCGATCCTGGGACTTTGTTTGTGCCATGTACCGATCCTGGGACGCATACTGCCTCGTTTCTGCCTGCCGTTTTTGAATAAATTCCTGCCTGCAACTCTACGCTGCGTGTGTCTCTACTACTCCCACTTCGCGTTACAGCAACATTAAACATGCCAGTAGCCTAACAATTAATCCAACTAATGGATTAAGTTTAGAGAAGTGGATATTCTGGACTGACCAAATCAGAATGTTGACTCAAAATAAGAAATCAAATAAGAAAGCTATGGATGTAGTTGAAGAGAACAGTCCAGTACTCACCATAATATTTGACTGACCCTGAATTATTTGACAAGGAAGAATAGGCAATTATTCCTTCATTTACCCTGAATCAAAAAAAGCTGGGACGGTATTTACGGTATGCATTATGTATGTACACAGTGTTTCGTACATTTACTTTTGTCCATACGACTTTTGTTTCAATGCAAACAGTATAAACTCAAGATTTTTCATGTATTGTCAGGTCATCTTCATTTTAATTAATAAACACAAATTCCTGCATTTTAGGCCTGTGGCACATTCCCAAAAAAAGTTAAGATGGGGCAGTTTAACATAGAAATGAATTTAAAATACTAAATAATTATGTGGTTTTAAACAGGTGATGTCAAGCTGTGATTATAATCATGATTTGGTACAAAAGCAGTGTCCAAAAAAGGCTAAGCCTTTGATAAGCAAATTTGGGCAAAAGTTCTTCAGTTTGTCAACAAATGCATAAGAAAATAAAATGTAATTGTAAAACGTTTACTAGCAAAGTTCTGGGATTTCCATATTTAAATCCTAATTTTTCTGATTTTACTATTTTTGCATTGTTTTATTGTAAAATGCATGGGCCTCATTGAAAACTGTCATATTGAAGGAACGTCGCTTAAAAGTTGAGTGGTGTGTTTTTGGAGCCCTGTGAATGAGAGAAGTTGATACTTTTTCTGTGTGTACACAATTTCAAGTAATTTATTGAACCACAATTACATTTAATTAGACCACATCCATATATTTAGTGATGCTGTTGCATATAGGACTAAAGTTAATTTTAAGTGATTCGCCTGTTTCAAATGCTGTAGCAAGTAGTGAGCAGAGTATCTGTAAAGAGATTCTAATTTTTCACTTTTACATTCCCCAGGTATTAAGAGACTGTGTTAGACTGGGAAACTTTTATCTTTACTAAATTTATATGACCAACTCATATATATTTGTGATAGACATTCTTAAAATGTCTAGCAAATACCATTTTAATATCATGGTGAATATGTTTTGTCTGGTCAATGTGCCTAAGATCCGCAACAGCTGGGGCATCGAGGGTCCTCCTTATGGTGAGGGGCCGAGGGTCCGCAGAACGGCTCTGGTGCCACAGGGTCCGACACAACAGCTTTAGAGCCGGGGGTTAACAAAAGAGGCTGAGGAGCCGGAGAGTCCACAAAATGGTAATAATGATAAACTAAAAGCGAACAGAAAAGTGCCTGAACAAAAAATAAATAAAAGGACAAAAAGACAGATAAAAAAAAGGATGGCTTTCAAGAACCGGGGATCCAATGACGGCCTATGATGGCCAAGAATCTTGGGGCTGCCCTTCACGGCCGAGGATCGAGACATGGTCTCAGACGGCCGTGGATCCTGGGGTGGCCTCCTTAGGGATCCCAAAAGGGCGTCATCTAGCGGCCGGGATCCGAAGGTGACCCCTCCGACCGCGGATCCAAATGCAGGCTTTCCCAGCTGCAGATCCGGGGTCAGCCCCTACCAGCCACGATTCCCAGGCGCCATCAGTTGTCGGGGAATACCAGCTGCAGGGTCCGTAAAGGACTTAATGAAACAAAAACAAAAGCGAGCACAAACGAGGAAACACTGATTTAAAAAAAACGCCACACAATTAACGGACAATGACGTAATGAGCCGGCGAACACGGAAATGATCGCCAGGCTTAAATAATCAACAAAAGTGAAAACAGGTGTGTAACAAAAGAAACCAATCGATTGTCGCGGTAAATAAAAACAAGCACCACAAAAAGAGGAAAAAGAACACTAAGGGATAGGGATAAAATAACAAA
>JAUZSU010177314.1:0-12771 GCA_034780255.1 Parotocinclus maculicauda | reverse complement strand
ACACACACACACACACACACACACAAACACAAACACAAACACAAACACAAACACACACAAACAAACACAAACACAAACTCAAACACACACACATATATAATAAAATAGTTACAAAACTGTAAGGAGTGTAGTCACTTTTGTGAGATACTAGAAACGCTATACATGAAGTTCTTGATTTTAAAACATGACCACTTTTAGTCCTGAGATTTTCAGTTTCTGTAAATGTATACCACTTTGCAGAAACCCTGCAAGTCATGGCGATGGCATTAAGCAGAGTAAAATTATAGGTGAAACGAGATGCATATCGTGAAGAACAACATGTTTAGAACACTGGAGGTTGATCTTAGACACATTGATAGATAAAGACCACAATGCTACATGCTTACAGGCACACAAAAAGCAGCCATTGCTCCCCAAATAAAACTTCACATATTTATTAAACCCAGCATCTAATATTTTATATTTAATAATTTGCCTTTTAAGATTTCGTCACATATGCTCTTACCTGTTAGTGGATGATAATAAATGAGATTGCACAAATGTGACCTCTATTTTAAACAGAGCAGTAGTGTGTACCTACCCAAGCTGGGATGGCTGAGCGTGGCAGATTGCAAGCTGCAATATGAGTAATGCGATTTACACTGTTTTAACAGCTGACTACCCCAGAGGCCTGAGGTGAGAGGCGCGTGTGATGGGCGCAGACCAGAGCCAGAACCCAGGGCAGACTGTCATGTGCCAGCATACTGCAACAGATCTCTGACAGGGGCATGGGCATGGACAGGACGCCACGCTCTGGATAACACTGTACATGGTCTAAATATCACTTGCACATATGCCATATAAAGCCATTAACTCGTATGGTTGTTAAATTTACTGCTCACAGAAATTAGGGGATATTTCAGTTTCAATAGACATTACAGGTGTGAGTCACGTGTTCTATGTACGTTCATTAAACATTCTGTGAAATAACACAAAAAGTGATCTGGACTGGGTACTGACTAAATAGCCATAACACAGTAGTTTTTCCCATAAACTGATTTATTTATAATCAACATTGAGAGCCACTATTAATATTCTTTCCACTTATTTAGGATAGGCCAAATCTTATTTCAACATAAAGCTGCAGTGGCTGGCAAAAGTATTCATACCCCTCAAAGTTTTTCACATTCTGTCACCTTACAACCACAAACTTAAATGTACTGAGAATTTAATTAAAAGAACAACACAAAGTGGTGCATGGAGTGAAAAAAAATTATACATGGCTTTCAAAATTGTAATAAAATTTTACTAAGAGTGACATGCAAAAGTATTCAGCCCCTCTATATCAATACTTTGTGGAGCCACCTTTCGCTGCAACTACAGCTGCAAGTCTTTTGGGGTATGTCTGTACCAGCTTTGTGCATCTCGAGACTGTCTGCATTGGTAAGGCTAACACACATATTTAACCCACTACAATGTCAATGGTAAATGCAGCACCAGCCAAAGGTTGCTCAGCATTCAGTCACACCAACACCACATGTCTAATTAAATTTTTGTGCCAGATGTGTGTTATTACAACTGCTGTACTACAACAGCTAATATATGCGGCAAGGTAATACAGGAATGCATCGTTTAACGTGCAATTTACATTAAATGCAACAGATTGCTAACTGAATTAAACACTGACCAGACATTACCATAGTCACATAGTTTTTTTGTTCTATTGTAATGCAAAAACAAAGGGTATTTAGACAAGAAAACTGTGTCAACCATCCATAAAAGTGTCAGAGATACCGCTGTAAAAATGAACAGAACATTAAAATCTATGTAGCATCTCAAATGCTAACACAACTGATGCCTAAGCTGTTACACATGCTAAACCTCTCCTAACTTATGGAAATGAATAACAATTACAAAAACTACACTAACATGGTTAAACCAAAATGTCACTGTCAAAATGTCCAATAATGTGCAAGAACACATCACATAAAATATTAAAATGAAAATTTTAGCAATATTTCCAGGTACAAGATTAACTGGAACATGTCTGTATTATTACCCTTAAATGCAAAGTCACTCCCCGGAACTATCCCCTCCCAAATTACGGTATCTAAACAATTTACTTACTTGGGTATTACAATACTTCCTACACTGTCACAAATAACAAAACATAATTATTTTTCTCTGTTGGAGGAGATTAAGAACGATCTTCGTAGATCGATAATGGTTCCCTTTGTGTTTAGCCTTACATGTTAGAATTGCAATCTTTAAAATTAATGTCCTGCCCTGCATTTTTTGTTCTCAACGCTTCCAACATCGCTTCCTAAGGGATATTTTAAGGAACTTGATTCTGCGGTGAGAAAATGTATTTGGGACATCAAAAAATCAAACTCAAAAGTATGGTTGACATAAAAAGGGAAGGAGGATTATCTCTTCCAGACTTTAAACTATACTATTTGGCATTTTTAAATAAGAGCTTTGTGGACCTGGAATGATAAGGATTCCTTAATACCATGGCATGGGATGGAGGTTAATATTGTCTATCCCATTAGGCTCCAAGACCTGCCTTTTGCAAGGATTTACAAGAAACAGTTTGGGACGTTTGGTAGTATGGTAGCTCACTCGCTTAAAATTTGGATAGAACACATCTTTGGCAGAATGACAACCTCAGTACAGGCAATAATCGCTTTGTATACAATACCTGGTCTACACAAGGTATACATATATTAGAAAACTTTTTTGATAAGAGGGTCTGAAGTCATTTCAAGACCTTAAGAATGAGTTTAATTTACCTGGGTTCTTATTCTTTTTGTATCTAAGACCGAGGTCTGCATTGAAAGCATATGGTGTACCATGGTCCGGCCAATTGGATGGTTGGATAATGTTGCTCTGTCGAAAGAAGCGGTGTCCAAGATACACAGGTCACTTCTTGAGCAAACGTACTCTACTCTTTCTGTAGCTCTGTATTGGGATTTCAAACTTAACTGTAAACCGGACTGGCAACGGTATGGAAAAACTGTTTTACTACATCTAAAAATCCAGCACACCAAATTATTAATTTCAATTCTATACGCAAAACAAAGTTAGAACAGTCTTTAGTCCAACAGTGAGGTAACAAGGAAGTAAGAACAAAATTGTTAAGGTAGTGGGTTTGACATACTGTAAGTGAGCGACAGACTTCTGCTCTTAAAATCTTAACTCCTGCCTCTGCACGTGGATCTGCAGCGTTGATTGACTGTTTACGGTCACAGTGTCCAGACTTAAAGGACATTATTTTTATTTTTTCTGTTAAGATTTATTTTACATTTTAAGACCTTAACCGTTAAAGAAAACATGGTGGATGGAAATTAAACACATACCTTTATACCTTTAATTGGGTTAATTACTTGGTAGTATAAATCAACCTTAGTAAGGATAACAACCTTATTGGAGTTTGGACATTTATGTGAACGAACGTTTCACAATGCATACAATTAGAAATATTCCTGTGAAAGAATGGTTGTCAGGTTTTTCTTTTCTTAAGAGCATAAGTCTTCATTTAGCTTAAAGTCCACACAGTATTACTGACCTGTTAGTCTCAGACAGCTCCTTCAGGTTTGAACAAAGTGTACAACACTCTTCCTTCAGCTTTCCTATGAGGCCATTCTGAGAGGTCAGCAATGCATCCATCTCTGCAACTGTAAGGAAAATAGGTTAAGAGTAAACAGAGATTGTATTCTTGGCTAAGTTACATATAAAGAACACACAATGTTGCCTTTTTCACACACTCTTTTAGCCCATGAGAAAGACTAATTAACCAATTTTTTATTCAAATAATGAAGTGGTTCAGTTGAGGTACCATAGCACTGAGTTAATGCCCAGTGCATTGACATAGGTTGTCAAAGTTTAGTTATTTACTATTTGTAATAACTTATTTGACTGCGCAAATAATCAAAAGTCAGTTATGCCTGTAGTCTGCCCTACCATATATTGCTTACCAGTATACAGAGGGCAAAGGTTTTCAAACAATGAATATCTGGTTATATCTGTGCCTTGTGCCTACAAATAAGCAATAGTCTAAACCAGCTAGGATCTGAGGTAGGTAAAAAAAATGTTTTTGTTTTGCACTTTTAGTCTTCACTTAAGTGCTGAGTAAAGAGGTGAGGTTTTAGTCGGCACTACCCATTCAAAAATCCATGGAAAGTTCATAACAGCACCTGGGTGCAAGGACGAAGAAGAGTCATGATGCATGTCTTCCTTTCATCTCTTTTAAGTCAAGCTGAGGGTACGAGGTACAGAGCATGGTTTGATTAGAGCCTTTAAGCAAGGTGCTGTTCCATTTTTGGCTTTGTAGGCGAGCATTAGGTCATGTATCTGATGCACGGAGCTACACGGAGCCAGTGAAGTGAATGCAGCAGTGGAGTGAAATAAGAAAACTTTGTACAGATCAGAAGACCAGACAGGAGACTAGATTTGATATAACAAGACACTGGACAAGCACCAGAGTGGCCTCCTTGGAAAGGAAGATACCTATATGAGCAGGTACCTATATGACTGGGTCAGCTCATCCAGGAGGCATTAATAAGGAGTTCCATCTGCAGAGTAAAAAGCAGTTCACGGTTTGCTGTGGTTTCGCTTCAGATGATAATATTCATGATTAGATGCTCTCCAACATGCTGGGATACAGGTGAAGACCTGAACATCTGTTGGAGGGAAGGAGAGGGGATGAGCTGAGTGCCATAAGCATAACAGTGATAGAAGAAGCCATGATATGTTATGACTTCAACAAAAGTATGGGTAAAGAGAGAGAAAAGAATAGGTCCCAGAACTGAGCCTTGTGGAACTCCAGTTGTAAGGGCACGTGGTTCAGATACAGAACCTTTCCATGATACCTGATTAAAACGAACCTCTAGGTAGGAAGCAAGACGCTGTTACGCTGAGCCTATGATTCCAAGACTGGGAAGAACAGAAAGGAGAATGTTGTAGTCAACGGTGTCAAAGGCAGCTGATGGATCAAGACGGATCAAAAACGATGAAAGTCTGGATGTTCTGGTAGCTCAAAGTTTCTCATAAACAACCACCAGGGCCATTTCTGTGGAGTAAAATCAGACTGGTCATCATCCTGTAGGTCATTATGCGTGAGAAAGGTTGACAACTGGTTATAGGCATCACATTTATTTGTATTATATCAAGTATTTTGTAGTATATCAGAGACATTGACTGTAGGCATCTTTAAGATAAAAAAAAACTATTGCACTAGTTAGGCAGAAGGAACATGGCCAGACATCAGGGAGTTGTTGACGATGAAGGGAAGAAGATCTTGAGCAATCTGTTGCAACACTGGTAATGGGATCAAAATGACATGTGGAAGGATTGCTGGATGGTTATGGTATGATATATAGTTTAAGATTTCTAGCAAGCTAGAGTAGCCACATGCTCAAATCATAACAATTGCAAAACACCCTAATATATCATCTGTATCTATGTGTTCATTCTGTATTGCTTACTTTGACACAATGCTGCATCCAAGCACATGAGAGTCAGTGAGTATGCTGACATGCACCTCCTAATCCAATAACTGCAGAAAATCTGATTTGATCAGTAATATAATTAAAGTGTTGACACATGCACTCAATAATCAGATAAAAAGAAAGACCCGGATTACATGACTAAGAGCTTTGCCACCAGCCAGAATGTGATTACAAACTTAAATAATTAAATATTGAAGTCGTTCATTTCCTTAAATATAAACTGCATTTCAGTGTCTCCTTAAAAGTGTTATGGAAAGAAAAAACATTTTTCAGTTGCTGTGTTATTTTCCAGGATTGTCAGATTCCACGAAAGAAATACGCGCCAGATTTATGTATATAAACCCCAAAAAAACAATATCATAAAATAAGCAGACCTGGCAACCGTGTTTGATTGCTCAAGCTGTAAGTAAATAGACTAAATCAAGTAAGGAATATACATACACCGAGATATCTGATTACTGAGGTAAAATTTATCTCTCTCTGTTGGATTACTTAATCTGATTTCTAGATCGGAGTATGCTGTACACATGACCAATTGAATTAACAAATAATTACAGAAATCTGATCATTATGATTTATGATTGCATTATTAAGTGCATTAAAAGCACCCAGTATAACATAAAAAGACTAATGTTACAGATTTGGTAAAAATCAAATGAAATAATAATAACAAACAATTTATATTTTGAGGTAAAACTACTGAAAATCTGCATTTGCAAGGGAGAATATATGAGGCAAAAGGGAAGAGAAAAATAATTAGTTTGTGTGAGTGGCTATTATACGCTTAGAGAGGGAAGTGGACCGTGGTATTAAAGGCCTAATTCTGTAAGCTTCCTGCTGAGCCTCTGATGCCATTTCTCTTTCTACAACATGTGTGCCACGCAGCCGCGCCAAAAAGAAGTCCTTTGTTTTCCCAGTGCTTTGTTCTGGCAATCAGCATGCCTCAAGTTTCTCGAAACACAGGTAAATAAACTCGCCGATCCAGATGGCGCAACAGATGTGAGAACAGCACTCTGAAATCAAGAGACAGTGGGCAGTGCTGCCCGCTTCCCCTCCATTTTTAAACGCTAACTAATATGTAGCGCCGTGGCTGTGTGGTGCTGAGCATCTGCTCCCTATGGCCAGCCAAAGGTTACAGGTGTTCCTGATGTGGAGAGGAGATGGGAGGGAGGTGAGGGATAAGAGGAGGAAGGTGTTTTGGCAAGGGAAAGCTCACCCACCATTCCTCTCGTGCTGCGCCTCCATTTGCTGGAGCGTCTGTGTCAGCTCACGCTCGCGCCGCTGTGCCTGGAAGGTCAGAGCAGCCATGTCCTCCGCACCACAGCGCTCCAGTGTGTCCTTCTCCAGCCTGCAGAGAGAGACAGGTGAAGAAAGGATGCAAAGGAAAGGTTAGAATGTATTTAAAGGAGAAACAAAGAGATCCTTGCTTTAATAGGTATATAAATATATTGTAGGTGTTGTGTGTGTGTGAGTGTGTGTGTGTGTGTGTGTGTGTGTGTGTGTGTGTGTGTGTGTGTATATATATATAGCTATATAAATTATCCTTACATTTTGCGAAACTTTCACGTTTTACTCTCATTAAAAATATCATACTCATTTCCACCAAACCCTATTACCAAAAGCAAATCTTCTTCATGAGGAAAAACTGCGGCCAAAGAGAAATGGACTATGAAAAAAATTAAAAGATGAAAGAAAAAAAACAACAACAAACTGTGCAAAGTCAAAGTGCATTAATTAACAGCAAAGCCCAAAACTTTTCTCGCACACTGGGTTTGGAACGTAGCTGGAGAAGTGACCGTCTCTGCAGGCCTGCTGTCGTCTGGAGTGTGAAGGCGCTCCGCCCGCGAGAGCTGTGAGAGAAAGAGAGAACGGAGAACCCCTGCTGGGTTTGAACAGCGGCCTAAAACACCATCCACACCAGCGCTCAGCAGGGGGCTCGCAAAGGCCTCGCAGCCAGCCATTTGTTAGCGCGCCTTTCCAGGGGGCCCAGGCACGGCGCGGGTGCGGGGGTGGCCGGCAAAGGGTGGTGTTTGTCGACCAATTAGCATGAGACAGACCGCCAGAAAGTTGCGACAAGAAAAGTTGGCTGGCAATGACTTACAGTCAGAGTGTCTGGACACTGGTAAAAGGGAGAGGTATTCCATTGTTGTGCTAATAGTTTTGAGTGCATTAATAAGCAGGTGAGATTGATGAGTGCATGTAGAGATTATGTACGTTTCAATTTGGAAGTCAGATTTCAGCATCGTGTACAGGAGCTATGGATCCCGTACATTTCAATTTGTTCATTTAATAAGGGCATGCAAAATCATATCGACCTTAACCTGCTCACTCAAAGCTTAGACGAATGAACTACAAAAAAAAGGAACTAAGAGTAACCTAACTTTCTAATTATTCTAATCCAACTCTATTAACTGCAGAAATGGCTACATAAGGTGTTTGGAACTGACACATTAAAGGGGAAAAATTCATAGGCCACCATTTGTTGTTTTAGCAATGATATATCAACCCTATATTACAAACCATCGACAACCGAAAACTGGGTTTTGTCAGCACTTAATACCATTTTTCACTGATCTTCATTATAAACTTTATAAGCTTTATCATATCTTAGCCTTCTTAATATGCTCATCTTCCAAAAAAGATTAAACAGTTCCTTGGCTGCCATGTTTCCAAAAAGACTGTTCCTAATCAAGCTTCAAGGATCTACTTGGCATCCCAGTGAATTGGCCAGATGCTGCTATTGCTCAAATGTAAGGGGAGGTTACTAAGCATGTCCCCACTGTAGCCTATAAAAGCTGGGGTTTGTTGTTCATTTGCTTTTTTTTTTTTTAAATATTTGAATACTGGATAGTGGACTTTCTTGCAGTTTCAGGTGTTCATTAAATAGACTGAGAACATGAGAAGAATGTCTGCATATGATTGCTAAAACAACAATATATTTAATTTAATGGTGGCCTAAGACACAGCACTGTACATATTTTCAATGACTTAAAAAAGTACGATTTCAGGTGTCGTAATAGACAGCTGCTGTAATCTGCATGCCTGGGTTCAAATGTGAATGTCGGGTGCCCAGCTATATTCCCTGTTAGGCTTCAGACCTTGATAAGTAAGTGTATTCGACTTTTCTGAGAAACTATGTGAATACAATTATCTTGACATATTTTAAACAAAAACTAATTCAAACATTTCTGCAAATAAACAGGCTGATTTGAAGCTTATGTCCAGGTTTACATATCTGCATAACAGTACAGACCCGATGTTTACAGGTAAGTTTAGTTCATAACAGTTCTGATATTGTGTATGGTTTTTACATTCTAAAATCAGATCTGAATTATATATATATTGCATTATAATGATCAGAGCTTTATATACATGAAACATACTGCTTGCGAAAAACCCGTTCCTTTTGCCTATCAAAATAATTGAGTACAATGGCCAGAGAGAGTAAGCGAGAAAGAGAATATTATAAAAATGCCTTGGTCAAGTTAATCTAAGGGACTCTACTTACCAAACTTGACGTTCTCAGTGGAAACATTCACCAGGATCTTTACAGAATATACACAAACAGTTAACATACTCTAATAGACAGATTTCTATAGTATATTTGGCAGTCTGAAAGCACAAAGATAGGATAAACAAACCCATCTTTCTGCATTCCTACAGCTAGGTTTCATATCTTCATACACATTGACCTCACCTACGCCCAGTACAACATGTAGCACTGCAAAAATATTTGCACTCGCAAAATTTGTGAATTTCCCCAGTCTGGAACGGAGTATCTTACCTATACCACTGTGATGAAGTACATTTATTCTGTCGTTTCTAAGGAGCAAAGGCATTTGAATTGAAAAATAAAAATCAGGAAAAACTTTTTCCTGCCATGCAAAATATAGAATCTTACAACACCATATTATAAGAAGAATAATAAAACACCATATTGTAATCTCATTTCTCTAATTATCAGGTCTAGAAACACATGATCTATATGAGTGTTTTCTTTTTCTCGTGGAATACCATATGGTCAATTAATGAAGTAAAAATGTTTAGCAGCACTTTGTACAAACACTGTGGTACTAAATGTAGAAATGTGATAGCTAAAATCTAAACTGACATATTGCAGTCTGTGGTGCTAAACTACTTTAGGCAACAAGTCCAATAAAAATAATTAGGGAAAACATATATTCACGCTAAGGGAAAACACCTATCCTGCGACAGGAAGTGTGGTTCTGTGGTCAAGTAAGGCAAGTCAAAGGCTAAGTCTCCCATGTCTGGTCAGCGTGTGTTTGCAGCTTGTGTTTGCTCACTGACGTTAATAATGTGAGCGAGGCCTAATGTTTCGTGGTCGTGGAGCGGTTCTGTGTGGTAGGAGGGTCCGTGGCTGGGTGGTGGTGAGGGGAGAGGGCTGTGAGCTGCCTAAGTGGGCACTATTCAAGCTGTTACCCATTTGATTTGGACTACCACAGACTGCTCAAGCGCAGAGTTTGCAGCACCCTGTGGTGCACCGTGATCCTACGCCAGGAATGACCAAATGCTAGCGTTCCTAAAATGTGCGCAAATTGGAATCAGCCGGTTGGTTTCATCCATGCTCTGCAGTATATGAGACTGGCCACTGTTTGTATGGCAACTCATATGCAAGGGGAAACTTCACAAAGTATGACTAGTACTCCATGGTAGGAAGAAAACTTCACTGAAGGCACTTTCACCAGACAAATACACTGCTTACAAAACTAGGGGATATTTCCCTAATTTTTGTGAGCAGTATATTATATTTATATCAAGGCTATCAGTGTAAGATTGCATGTGTTCATATCAGTCAGATGTAAATACAAACAAGCTGCCATGTTTAGAAATGTACACTACAACATTTACACCCCAGTAGTATTAGTCAATGGTACGTTCTACCGTGGCCAGGTAGAAGCTCTCACATGCTGGTCTGAAAAGAAACATAATGGTATCACTTTTAAAAAGATTTTTGTATGTTTATTGCAATAAACTGCTTTTTTATAGTGGCCCATATTTTACCCTAAATATTTATTTTGTCTATAAATACTGTCTATAATAGCACTATATAACCACACAAGTGGATAATACAAGCTTCAACAGAATGCATTAACTACTTTCTAACAAATGAACACTAACATTGTGTCTTCTCTTGGTAGTTGCATCATAACACTTTTACAACTTCTCTGACAGAGGGCTGCCAAGGTATCATGTTCAGAATGCAAACATACCTTTGTATGCAAATTATTCATTTTATTATGCACTTTTATTTAAAAAAAATAGCATGTATAAGCTGTTCATGTGTTGGAATCTCTTGTTGCATATTAATGAGCATAACGCATAAGGAAGTGTCTAAATCAGTTTAGAATTCTGTTCCCTGTAGGCTATCAGTGCTATACATGGTATACCAGATTTAGGAATTAGAGTGCTGGATACCATTTTAGATACAGTGATGATTAAGCACCAAAAATGCTAATGCAAATCCTGCACTGATGCGGTATTAACCCGTGAACTTTGACAGCCACAGTCTTTATGTACTATGTAAGTAATTCAATATGCAATCCAATTCATATGTAGGTATTAATTAATAGGATTACAACTGCTAACATTGTAAGATTACACAAATTGTTTCCTACACGGATCAAAGTGACCAACTTTGACTCATTTGTAATTCATAATTATACATGTACTCAAGTGTTGTTCAAAGTGGAGTGTGGTTACTTTCAAGGATTTACTGGAAGCAACAGTAGTGTTCATTTAGTTGAAACAAACTGCAATGGGAAACTTTAATCAATTACCATTATTCAGTGATGAAAGCAAAGAAATGTAAGTTTCTAAACCATTTAAGTTTCTTATCAGAATATATGATAAAATGGCATAAATTATGCATTTACCTTTCAAACTTACGAGAGGTTTAAGTTACAAAATCTTTAAAGCTAACAACTGAACAACTGTAGTTATTCCCAACGATCTCTGTAACTGATATAAACTTGTGATATAAACTGATATAAATTTGTGGTCTGCTTAACTCTAAATTGCCATTGACTTAAGTGTGTATATGTAACTAGTCCTAATATAACCTTGTGTATGTATTGCTGAAATGGCCACTGATGCCAAAGGCGACGTTAAGTAAAATCAAATAAACAAACAAACTGCAATGAAATTAGTGTATCTTACAAGTACACAAACACACATACACACACTACACTATTTCATAATTACAGTTATTCTATAGTTATATTATTTGCTATAGCTATATTATTTGGAAATGTCTTTTCACTAGCCAAAACTGTTCAATAGTAGCTAATTTTAGCAATATCCAAATTCCAGTTATTTTACTATGGTATTCTTCAATACTGCTCACAAAAATTTGGGGATTCTTTAAACTAAAATATTCCATAATGAAATATCCAATAATTTGTGTGAATTTTAGAAATGTAATAATAAACGTTTACCTATAATTGTTATATACAATTAGATTTGTAACTACAGCCCACAAATACAAGGTTCATATTCATTTTCTAACTTGTTTACGTTTCTGTTCCCTATTGAGAAAATCTAAAAAAATCAAGAACCGTGTAATATGACAATAGAAAAAAAAGCCATAGGATTGATAAGCTTATATTATTAATATAAAGTGAGAACAGTGGGTCAAAATCCCCTAGCTATATAGTCATCATCATTCTCTAGATGGTGAGTTCTACACATTATTCTAAATAATTAGGTTTAATAGTTAACTAAGCACACATTCTTGTCCCGATTGCAGCTGGAGTTAAATATGTATATTCAAAAACAAAGAGCTAATGAATAATTTAATTATTTTTAAACAAGTAATTTAACACAAAGTCATAATGAAAAGTTATGTTAACAAGTTGATTTTTGTATTTGTCACTGTCATTGATAAGCTGCAGTAACTGTGTGTGTCCTAGCAATGTGATATGTGGAAAAAGTTCAAAATGGCCACAAACACCACACCCAAACCTCAGCTGTTTTAGTGCAGTTAGCGACAATCACACTTCTCTCCCTTGTTTCCTACTGACAAACTCCCCCTTCCCTCAGAAAAACAATACATGAAGACAGTCCAAACTGCCACCACAAGTCACATCTGCTTCCCACACACAACTATTTACTCTCCATCCTAACTGCTCTTAATGCTGCTCCTATCAACCCTACTACCCCCTCCGTCTCTCCTCCCTCCCCTCCCTTATCTATCCTCTCTTTCTCTCTGCATGCTGCCCCCCACCCCCAGTTTGCTGCTCCCTCCCACCCTTTTTCCTTTAAC
>JAUZSU010177304.1:0-12772 GCA_034780255.1 Parotocinclus maculicauda | reverse complement strand
GTTCTGCAAGTTCTACGGCTAAAATAGTGTATAAATACTTTTTGTTTATCGCGGGTGGTCCTGGAACGTAACCCCCACCATAAACGAGGGAACATTGTATATATTCTACTCTTGCTTGACTTGCCAAAGTTTATGGCCTTCATAGGTTGAACCTAGTCTTTGTACTTTACAGTATGTATATTATGTAAATAGAAATGATTTGTGCTTTTGCCATATTACACTGACCGGTCACTTTATTAGGTACACCACCTTGTTTCTACCCCCATTGTCCATTTTATTAGTTCAACTTACCATATAGAAGCACTTTATAGCTCTACAATTACAGACTGTATTTCATCTGTTTTTCTGCGTACTTTGTTAGTCCCCTTTTACTCTGTTCTCTAATGATCAGGACCGGCACAGATCAGGTACAATGATACAAAGTCTTGTTAAAATGATAACTGGACATTAGAGCTATAATAAACTATTGTTCTTTTACTTTTGATATGTAAGCACATTGGAATGCAAATGGTTTTACACTAGTTGAATTATAGAATTAGGACTTTTTTTACTGGATGTATATTTTACCAGTAGTGACATACCTCCAGTAGCATTGTTGTGTTTGATCCACTCATATCAGAACAACACATACTAACACACCACCACCACCAACACCACATCAGTGTCACTGCAGAGCAGATGATCCACCACCCTTCAAAATACTTCATTCACATGGGGTCGCAGGTCAACCGTTGACCACCTGGCAACTCTGGGCGTAAGACCAGGAACAACCCTAGACGAGGGGCCATCATAGGGCGCGCACACACACACACACACACACACACACACACAGTCATACACTAAATGCCACTTTATAGACACCGGTTAACCTAACACACATGTCTTTGGACTGTGGGAGGAAAACGGAGTAAACCCTTGCAGACACAGGGAGGACATGCAGACTCCACGCAGAAAGGACCCAGGCCGCTCCACTCTGGGATTATACCTGGGACCTTCTTGCTGTGAGGCAGCGGTGCTACCCACCGAGCCACCGTGCTGCCCGAACCCAAATACAGGAGTACCTTATCTGTGGGGGTCCTGACCATTAGAGAACAGAGTAAAGAGGACTACGAACTTATGCAGAGAAAGAGATTGACATACAAAGGGCTTCTATATGGTAAAAATGGGCAATGAGTGTAGAAACATGGTGGTGTAATAGGTTCGTAACAGGAAGCATACTGTTATGTCATTTATATAGACAAAAGGTACCAGTAGAATGGGTTGTTCTGAACACCTCAGTGACTCTTAGTTTTATACTTTCATAGATTTCACATCATCATCAAGTCGTTTTATCGTTTTACTGTGCCCTCTTAAAATAAAACAATCCATTAAGAAATAGCTTCCCAATTTTGCTGGAGAAGATGGCTGACTTGCACAGAACCCTGAATTTATCTCCACTACATACAGCTGAACTGAAATACCAACACTGAGTCAGGGCTTATTGTCCAACTCCAGCACTGAATGTCCAACAATCTACTTTAAAGCTGTATCTGAAGAAGTTTGTTGTAGCAGAAAAAGAGGTGACCAACTCCATACTAGTGATGTCAGTTCTGATGCCATTCTTGGTTGCAAGACTTGGTTCAGACTCTTAACAGACTTTGCAAGGTGACCCAGAGCATGAATAATACACTCTATAAATAACACACTATTATTACATAACATTCAGATCACATTGCTGCAATATTGAGGTCATATGTTGAATAGTTCCAAAATTTAAACTACTGAGTGGAACATTTGGGTGGAATAGAGATTATAACTTTCCTAACTCAAATTATATCATGGTTACGGCAAATAAATGCAGACTCATAATGCGTTTCAGTAACGTCTGTGATTTGGGAGTCCAGTCCTGGCCAGAATGGGGGGTGACATTGGGTGAATCTTGACTAGTGTGCCACATTTAAAGAGCTCGTATTACAGGCAGTATGATTACTGTCAATGCTGTCCTGGGGATGATCCATCAGCTAGTCATATCCAGTCAGTGCTGGCCCAGTGGTGGTGATTTCCATTTATGGAAGGTATAAGAGTGGGTATATAAAAATGGGTATTTTAGATAAAATGAGCAATCAAGGTACAGTAGAACATACAGACTCTCATTATTAGACTGGACTTGTTTCTGATCGAAGGTTCAGGGTTTTCCAGGGATATCTTTGTGCACAGAGCGTCTTCTCTTTGCACGCTGCATTAAGACAAAAAGAGATGGTTTGTGATTTAGAACTGCTGTCGGATGCAGCCCAGACTCGTACAACTCCCACCTCCTGTCTCGGAGGCCTTGGCCGTTTGAGGAAGGAAGTCAGTGCTGCACAGCCACAGGAGAGACGCTGAGGAGAGAAAAGAACTGAGAGGAGTGCTGCATGAAACTGAGCAAGAGAGGGAGCGTTTTCTTAGCATTATGGAGGAAAAGGTAAAAGAAGGTGGAGGGAGCGTGTGTGCAGAAGTCAGTTAAGTAAGGGGTATTTCCCACGCTGTCTGCTTCATGTTGGAACATGAAAGGTGAGCAAACGCACACCTCATTAGGTGTTAAGCACTTGCCTGGAATTGCTTTTAAGAGGCAGACTCTAAGGGGTGATGAAAGACGTGGTTTAACTCTTTTGTTCATTCCAGATTAAAATGAATCCAGTATAGAAATATAGTAGGTCAAGCATCTGTAATGGAGATGCAAGTGCAACTGATACGTTCGCTTGTGTTTTGTCTCTGTTCAGATTGCTATATAGTCTATATTAACCTAATAAAATTATGTACACTATAGGGAAAAAAAATTGCTTTCCAAAAGGTTGTTGGACTCAATTGAAACGTTGTGTGAATGTAATGAGGATATATGTAAGCGATTACAAAATTAAGGTGATTAAAATCTGTTTATTTGGGAAAACTTCAAAATTGAATAGAGGCTTTAGTACCCTGTTGGGCCGCCTCTAGCCTGAGGTAAGATTGAGCATTGGAGACAAACAAGTTCTGCATGGTATTGTGCAGCACATTTGTTCACAGATGTTGCAGCTGAGCCTGTTCTTCCATAACACCAGTACAATACAACCGGAAATATGTTGCACTGTCACATAAGACAGTTTCTCATTCCCTAAATGTGAGAAAAGCTGAGAGCATCAATACGCCGTATGCAGGCTTACAGTGAGAAAAGACTTTAACAGTAAATCAGCATGTGGTGATCGACGTTGATATTAAATAAATCAGTGAATGGGAAACCCTGCAGTATCTTGGCTTTTTAGGCAATACCAGAATACTAGAGTATCTCGTATTCCATTGCTAATATTGTGTACTATACACATGTGTTCATGACAACATCCAGATCACATGACATTCAGTTTCAGAGAACAGTGACACATACCTGTAATTTGACATATAATATCATATAATATCATGCAGTGGATTCCACCACTGCTATTATAACAAGATTGGACATTGAAATTGGGCATTCCAGTTCATCCCGAGGGTGATGGGTCATACTGAGCTCAGTACTGGTGACAAATGAGGCAAGATCCCTCACACTAAAGTCTTTATTTTGACCTTACTTTATTTTCACTGGCTGAATAACTGGACTTGCTTCAATCATTTAAGGTTCATTCTAGGGGTGGGCGATATGGTCGCGGTGCCCACACGGCAAATTTGGGCGCAAGGGCAGGAACAACCCTATACGGGACGCAAACACTAATGGCCACTTTTAGAGACACCAATTAACCTAACACACATGTCTTTAGACTGTGGGAGGAAACCGGAGTTCCCGGAGTAAACCCACGCAGACACGGGGAGGACATACAGACTCCACACAGAAAGGACCCAGACCGCTCCACCCTGGTATTGAACCCGGGACCTTCTTGTTGTGAGGCAGCGGTGCTACCCACCGAGTCACCGCGCTGTCCAATGCAATCAATATTTATTACTTAAATAAATTAATAAATCCTGTTTTTCCATAGTATAACATGTAGAAGTGGGATATGGGGAATTGTTTTCTCAGTGAGAGTGCACTTATAAGCTAGCCCACCAGGTATTAATTAAAACCAAAAATATTCAAGTATACCTTAATAATCATGATTTTGTTGCATTTGTTAGGATTCATCTTTGACACTCTCGCTATTGGCATATTTTCTTATTTAGGGTGTTGATTGAACCTCTGTAAAGCTGCTTTGTGAGGGTCTCCATTGTTCAAAGCACTAAACAAATAAACTGATTTCAACAGCAGTGGAGACTGGTTTACACAGGAATCAAAAGATAGGTGATGTGTAAAGCAAACAGCTTTAAATGGCTGTCTAATTAACTGGCTCTTTGTGTGATAGCAGTTGAGTTTTGTTCAGTAAGTGGTCTTAAAAACTAGTGTTGTCTCAAAGCAGCTGTATAAATGTCCAGACCCCTAATGAGCTTATCCAGAGGTGATAGTAGAAGGAAAAAATCCCTGAGACAGGAAGGAAGCCACTTGGAGAGGAACCAAGCTCAAAGGTGAATCTGTTTTTCTGTGGGTAACTGATTGTTCAGTTTTGGTCAGTAGCCCATATATATACACACACACTTTTTGGGGCTTTTTTTGCATGAGATGCTCAATCCAGCCAGGTGGTACAACAAGAACTTAACCATGGTCTCTGAGGTTGTGTCCTAGCTTGTTACATCGTTGTGCATCCAAAGCACAGTGCTATTGTGAAATGGAACCAACTAGAACAGGTACGGTACTAAGTGCAGACTTGTAGCGTGACTGGGGAGGTTAGTTCTACTTTCAGCCCAAATCGAGATCCGTTAAAATGGCTTAGTATAAAAACTGTTGTACTGACTGTCCAGCACAGAACCCTGAACTCAGATGCATTTAACAGGCGAGGGCGGGCTCAACCTTAGTTTAAAAGTTCCTGGCAGTCATGGTTTAAAATCTAGTACAAAACCTTCTCAAAGGACTAGAGGGTGTTAAGGTATTAACAGGGGGACAGAGTCCATACTAATCCCCGTGGTTTGAGAATGAGTCTGCCTGAGTCTGTCTGTAGATTAGTATTTGGTGTAATAATATGTGAATCTGTTCAAACAAGTCCTTTTACTTTACCCTTCATAGTTCTCCATAGTTGAATGTGTTTTTTAAGATTCAATCAGTGACTAGAATTGTTTCTATGGTTGTAATAGGAGTAAGACTAAAAGTGAAAGGCAAGGGGGATAAAACATGCAACTGAGAAGTACAGAGAAACACACAGTGTCATGGGAGTAACCAAGATGAACTAGAGTACCCTAGGTAATCCTATCCTGCAAATTGGATGAAATGCCACCCTTCCATCCCCCTGTAAAAACGGATTGCTTTGTAAGATGCTTCCACCTAGGAAGATGTTAACAATCTTTCCCTCTAAGCATGAGTACACCTCACTAATTTCCTTTGTGACTTCCTGGGGTCTTGCTTCTATAAGCTTCTGCATGCTCATGGAGTATGAACATCTTATTAACTATTCACAGCACCACATGGGGTAAATGAAAAACCTGATCTCTTTGGATGGCGACAGTAACTAAGCAAAGAAGGACTATTAAGTGTCGATTTGTGACGTACTTTCCATATGTCATTTGGCCCAATTGTTTTAGAAAGCATAAACATGACAACCTACAATTGGGATTCCCAGCTAATTGCTCTTGCTTTCGTCTTGCTTTAGAACACGGCGGTTCATCCATAATGAGATATCCAAGCCAAGGTACCGGAATGAACTCCAAGACAGTCATGTACAATGGTGGAAGAGCGATGGTAAATATCACACATACTACTACTACTACCATAGTATATCAACAGATTTAATCAATGAGAAGTTGATGAATACAAACAATTAGAAAATGTAGGTATGAAAAACTATAATTTAGAGATTTTGTATGGACTTATAATATACAATAGATAATGATTGCCCTTGTTTTTCTTGGCTTAATTACTGTTTTATTCAAACACAGCATTTGTTGGCCTCATGCTAACACTGACAATCACTCAACAGTACAACACTTTGTGGCTGCACCCATACCACATGCCGGTGTAGTATTTGTCATCCTCGTGCCACTGCCTTGTATAGAAAGTGAAGTGCTGTTCCACAGTAGAGATCAACCTGCATGTGAACATTCCCAACTTCTGATCTCATCAAGCAGAAGTCCAAGAGGTGACTTCTGCTGTGGTAGCAGATTAGAGAAATGTGCACTTTGTACAGGCTAAATACCAGACTGAGAATTTCTTAATTTTCATTGTGTTATCTTTTTTACTTTAAAGCTGAAACAGGGGTAGATAGGTACTGTGTTAGCAATGGGATAGCAAAAGTCACTGTTACATTTTTTAATAAAATAATAGTTACATTATGATTTTTTTTGTTCTGCTAATCACCAAGTTTAACTGGTTAAGTTTCAAGGTATGTTTTTGTTTGGGCTAACTGGACCTTTAATGTAGAGAAATGGGTCTACATGTATTGTAAAGCATGCTGGAGAGACACCATGGTTTGTGACTGAGTTCCTATCCTGTATGTGGACTGTTTTAGGAGATTAAGCCATGTTAAGGTTTGTTTATGTTAAACATTTTAGACTGTACGGGATGTAGCATTTGGGCTAGATAACTGTAGACTTTAGATGATTTGCCATGTTGGAGCTGCAACCTCCTTTACTGCTAATGCTCTAGCGGAATGTATCAAATCAAAAGTATTCATATGATATGACGCCCAAATCCTGGCATATTGACGCCTTTTTAATACAAACTAGTTTCACAAATTTTAATTTTGTATTTGAAGCATTAAATGTGTTTTCGAATACCCAATCCTAATTGTGATTAATTGTGAACTAATTTAGGAACAGGTGAGAGGAATCAATACCCCTGTGAATACAGAACGCTGGAAACGCAGTTGGATTCATGGATTAACCACTTCTGGGATTATCTGTGCCAAGATATATTTTACAGTGGCAGGAACCAAATGCAACCCCATAACTGACAGTTTTTACCTCACCAGAGATTAGGTACGAACCAGGCTGTCACTGTAAACAGCCACTTTACCTGCTGAGCTTGTCTGGTTCATATCTGGCCTCTGGTGAGATGTGTTTAACCCTCAGGTCCTCAGGTCATGGGGCAGGTTCTGTAGTGGTGTCCCCATGGTTCTTCTTTATGCAATTGTTTATAAGTATAAAAATAAAATAATGACTATGCCCTTTCTTTAGAACCCACGTTTGTCAAGTTATGCTGGTGGATTTTCCTCACGCTCAGCAGTTGAAGTGGGCAGTCAGCGCAGGATCAGCTATGGCATCCCCATGCCTGCGGTTGTGGGTCACTCATACGGCTACTACGACGACACCTACAACGGAGTGCAGCAGAGTGGCCAGATGCACCATGCTGAGTCCAGAGCGTCTAATCAGATGGATCAAGAAGCTCTAGGTATCCAAACGATGTCTAGACAGCAGAATGCCAACTGGGTATCTCAGGAGGGCATGGAGCATCAGTCTTATTATGGCCAGACCATGTTGCCAAGCATGTCACCAATGAAACGTACACTCAGCGGCACAGTAGGACGTGACAGTTTTGGCAGAGGATGGAGGGAGGCAGAACTAGCCCAGCAGTATTCATTCAAAGGTCCTGCCCACCGTACAATCACCCGCATGAATAACCGCCAGGTGCAGCAGCAAAGGGTAGGCAACAGCTCCATGCTGTTGTGTGCGGGTGGCAGCAGCATGATGGCCGGCGGGCAGTACCAGGGCGCGATCAGGCGAACTGGATCCATGCACAGCCTGAAGAGCGTAGGAAGAGGCATGGACGTATGCGACGCAGTGGCTGATGGCAGCGACAGTCCTGGAGGGTAGGATCCTGCAGTTTTTAAGTTTGATGAGTATGAAATGAAGCATAATTACATGCCAACTTGGCAAACGGAAAGGTTTTAAAATTCTAATTGGCATTAAGCAGATTACATGATGCAAGTAAGTTTCAGTTGAATCCACACATAATAGTCACACAGCTCACCATGTCATGTTCAGTGGCTTGCATTGTTGATGTGTTGAGAGTAGAATGATGTAGTAGACTATTCTTAACTTCAGTGGAGTTTATTCATGGATACAAAGGCGCTTTTGCACCAACCTGTTCAAGGGTGTAATGTGGCGGCCACAGAGCTCCGCCAAGAACTGTATTCATACAAGGGCCTTATTTGGTTTGCATTCACACTGGCTTTAGGAACACTTTGTGATGCCGAAATGACATAAGCAGAGCAAATTTGTTTCGACTACTCCACATTGCTTTTTATCCCCCCTGCCGCATGTACAAAGTCTTTAGACCCTTTCACCCTTGTCCTAAAAATATTAAAAAGTTTAAAGTTAAAGTGGAACTTCACCTTCAATCTGCACTGAATAGCCCATAATGACAAAGAGAAAACAATATTTAAAAGATTTTTGAAAACATTTTGAATAGACATAAGTATTCGGACAGTATTCAGATATTTAGCTCTAGGGGTCTCCCATTACTCTGGATCATCTCAGAGATGTTTCTACACCTTGAGACCACCTGTGGTCAATACAGTTGATTGGACATGATTTGGAAAGACGCACACCTGTCTATATGGTCTTAGCGTTGTAAGGACTGCATGTAGAGCTTAAAGACAGGATTGTGTTGAAGCACAGATCTGGAGATGGCTAGAAAGAAATTTCTGCACTAAGAGTTCCCAAGAGCACAGTAGCCTCCATAAATGTTAAATGGAAGAACATTGGCACAATCAGAACTCTTCCTAGAGTTGACCGGCCACCAAACTAAGTAATCAGGGGAGAAAGGCATTGGTAGGAAAGGGACCCAAGAACCAGTTGTCACTTTGGCTGAGCTCCAAAGATCATATGTAAAAATGGGCAGCACTCCACCAATCTGGACTTTATGTTAGAGTGGCCAGACAAAAGCCTCTTCTTATTAAAAGACACATGAATGACAACCTGCAGCATTAAATCACCTGAAGGACTGAGAAACAAGATTTTCTGTTCTGATGATTCATTATGGGGTAAAAAAAAAATTTTTTACAAATTTATGTTTATACAAATTTATAATATAAAGCATGCATTTCTGGATTCTCTATATACAAGCAGTAGCAGTAGAATGTCGTTTTTGGGTAAACGTCCCCAAACGTTTGTCTATATAGTGTAAGTACTTGCCTAGAATCATGAGCTTGTTTTAGTGACCAAAAGAATAAGGTCACATGTACAAGTGGCAGAAATGAAGTTCCTAAGCAGGGTTGGTGAACTTCTCCATGACAGGAAGAGGCGTTAATCAGTCCGGGTCAATCTTACTGCTCCTTCAGACTGAGAGGAGCCAACGGAGGTTTGTTTGGAAATCTTACAAGTCAGCTCTCAACAGAGCAGATCCTTTCATGTCCCTCTGGATGGAGACCCTAGAGCAAACCCAAGATATGCAGGGCAACCTCAAAGCTGGTTTGGGAAAGTCTGGGGATTGCCCAAGGAAGAGCTATCTGAGGATAGAGAAATCTATGCTGACTTTGTCATCCTGTTACCACTGTGACCGTCATAAGGGGAAGTGCATGGAAAGTGGGACTGGGATCATGTTGAATAGGCATCTAAGCTGGTGGCAACAACCTGGCAATACAAAACAATCTGAACAGAGTTTAGCTAGCCTCAAACTTGTATCCATGTCTGCAGAAAAACAAATTACATCCATATCTTTTGTGTTTTTGACACAACAGTAAGCACGGTGCACATTAATGTCTTATACATACCCTGTATCACACTAGCAAGTTACAAAGTGACAGCTGACCTTGCATGTCTGAGCTGTGTTGCAACATTGTCACACTTTGAAAACAGAACGAGAAGCCACACATGAACTGTGTATCTTTGTTTGGATACAGTAAAGTGAGAAATGTCAATCATTTCCAGCTAATTCTCACATACTCCAGTTCTTTCCTGGATTCACTTCTAAACCTTTGGCGTCCAGAAACACAAAAATAGGTATTGTGCCTTGCATCTGTTGCTGTATAAACTCTCAGTGCTTTAAGAACACCCAGCATCTGCCTGTTTCATTATAAAGACTGTAATTGGTCCTGTTTAATTGGTAAAAGTGTGGCACATTTTGAATACAAACACTTGGGATATTATTTGAATAGTAGTCTTTAAAAATTGGTTGCTATTTATGCATTGTGTCTGCAATCACATACTTAAATACTCCATACTCAATTATCCATACTCCTATCTCTCATCAAGTGGTACACTACCCGAAAGAGCCTCTGCAAGACTTCTTTAACATTGTTATGCCATCTTGTGGCAAGACTCAGTGTCTAATTAATGCAATACATCTGTAATAACTAGCATATCAGCCTGAGACAGAACTGCATGCCTAGCTTTGCAGAAATAGAACATTCTTGGGGCATTTTTGTCAATGAGTAAATTTGTAAAAATGTAATTGGAATATATTATTCAATCGACCATAACATGCACATCTGGCTTCTTCCTTTTCTTATCTGAACATGCTTCTGAATGCAGGATAACAGTGGAAACTTTTCTGACCTGTTTTGTATTGGTGTTACAATATACAGTGTTGCCTCTGACCTTGTTTCATGACCCTCATCCTGCTGTCCCTGCTTCTGACATGTACCTAGAATCCACAGCCTGGACATGGCTACGGCAGTCGGCTATCTCAGCTCCTCAGATGTTGCCATGCAGATGCTGGGAGCTGCTTTTATCCAGCATCAGTGTTACCATAGCAGCGAGGCCAAGGAAATGGTAAACAAATTATTCACCCAGCACGTACAGAGTTAACATTGATGCCTTTGTTATCCAGGACCGTCACAAATGGAATATTCCACTGGGTTGTTCTCTCATGGAGGTGTTAGAAGAACTGTTGTCAGCATTTGCATCCATTCATTCCAGTGGGGTTTAGTTACTGGCACGTGTTCTGGGTGTGTGGATTCTAGACACACAAATGAATTAAATACTCTGAGAGGCAAATGGCTTAGTGATGACAGTTATTTGAATATATAATTTGCCAGTGGAATACAAAAAATGACTAGCAAAAGTCTTGTAAAATAAATCCTTAGTGAGACTTGTGTGTTATTTGGAAGAATTTCCATTATAAATTAGGCCATTTTTAGATGTAAAACTATTTTAAAAAGTACATTTGATAACATTTAAGGATGTTTCGGACCATGAAAGCTATACGACGTTAAGCTATTTAAGCTACAAAGCTGGTATTTCAAGCCATCACATCATTTGGAAACACTTTTAATTGTTGTTGATTTAGCAGGATATTGTGCATGACCTTAAAGAATTCTTTTTCAGAGACAGCTTTATCTTGTTTCTAGATCTTTTCTATAGTTGAGTGCTAGGCATAACACTGAATAATTTAATTATATTGGACTAAATGTCATCAATTTAGCAAAATAGTGTTCATGACCTTAAAGTACATTTTTTCGGGAGACTTTTTTTCCCTACATCCTTGCCGTTGTTGAGCTTAAGAGTCCAGTCAGATGTGTGAAAATCGTTCTCATTGTACAATCGAATAATCCTGAGGCCCTGAGGGAGAAAATCATTCTGCCTCAGAGCACGTTTGCAAGTAAAACCTGAAATGTCATACCACGTGCCATGTTAGCGCTCTGTATAAAGCATTACAGGGCTGGTTCAATAGACAGGATGTGCGATTAAGATTTGAGTGATGTTTATGCACGAATAACCCTTTCCTTTTAAACATCTTGCAAAGGTGCGCACCATGAGGGGCATCCCTGCACTGGTGCAGCTGTACAGCAGCGAGAACCAGGAGGTACAGCGTTACGCTACAGGTGCCACTCGCAACCTCATCTACGAGAACATGGAAAACAAGACAGCGCTGCTGGAGGCTGGTGGGATCAGCAAACTGGTCTATGCACTGAAAGAACCGGATGATGAACTTCGCAAGAACATAACAGGTAAAACTATCAGAAGGAATCTGGATGAGTTATTATAGACGTGTCTTAGATGTTTTAGAACTCTGGGAAGCTGCCAGATGTTGCTATTGTAAGTGTAAGTGTAAAGGTCACACTAAATATTTAACACTATAGCCTATGTTTTCTGATTTTATTCAGTTTTTTAAATTGCGTACAAATGTTCTGTATTTTCTGCTTGCATTGGAATAAAGAGATTTTGTCATTATATAATTGCTGAGACAAAAGCTTATCTAATCTAATGACTGCCTAAGACTTGTGTACAGTGTGAGCTGTACTGTATCCCTGTCTTAAAATGCTTCCCTAAGAATTTGGGATTTATTTTATTTGAAGGTTGTGCTGCTGTTTTTTGGGCTGAATTTGCTGCAGGTCAAAGTGTCTCAAATTCGGGTATCATTCTGTCATCCAAAATTCGTTCTACCAATAGGATGTCCTTTGTGAAAGCAGCTTTGAATTGTCAGACAACGAAGTATTGTGTAAATGAGTCAGATAAAGGAATGTTTTTATTTTTATTTTTCCCCTGGTAAAATCCTTAAATAAATGAATATTACTCTGTTATAATGGTCAGATTAAATATAAGCAAATTAGGTAAATATTATACCTGGGACTGTTGCTCGAGAGGCTCAGATTTCACTGCTCCACGATCCAAATCTGGCTGATTGAGAATGTCAGTAGTGTTTCTAAATGCTTATGTAATTAATGGCTGCTTTGTGGGACAGGCACTTGAGCCCCAGCTAGGCTAACAATAAAAATGTGGGGGAAGAAAATCATATTCCTAGTATTAACTTTCATTCATTCATTCATTATCTTTTCCGCTTATTCCACTTGGGGTCGCGGGCCAGCCGGTGCCCACCCGGCAACTC
>JAUZSU010177293.1:0-12772 GCA_034780255.1 Parotocinclus maculicauda | reverse complement strand
CGATCTCTCACAAATAAAATGTACCCTAATTTTAGCTTAAACCTGCATGAGTCCAGCTGAAACTTGATTCATGATTCATGATTCAGTACACAGTGATTTAGTCAGTTTCTCAGTCAAGATCTCTGCAATTTTTTTACATGTTTTTCTTTTATTAGTGTAAATAGGTCTCCAAATGTTTTGCTTTCACTTTCCACTTTTAATACATTACTCACTAAATTACATTATTCCTTATGGGAAAACTTTGATAGGTACTCCTCCAGTTCAGTTTCCCAACAAAAACGTACGTATCATTTATTTATAAATTTTAAATCCCTGCCGCAGTGTGTGCAAACTTGGTTAAGAACTACAGGAAATGTTTGATCAGTGTAATTGCAAACAAAGGTTTTTGTACCAAATATTTAGTTCTGTTTTTCTATTGTATTAAAGACATATTTTATGTAAGAAAATGAATGTTTAAAAATCAAACACTGCAATTTTCAGTATTTTTTTAGATTCTGTCTCTCACAGTTAAAGTGTACCGATGATAAAAAATTACAGACTTCCCCATTCTTTGTAGCTGGGAAATCTTACATATATAAGTAAAAATTCAGCTTTAGGCGAAGTGAAGGTGATGCTGTCTGTAAAAGCATGAACATTTGCAACACTAACAAGGTCTAAACTTAAAACAGTGGCACTACACCGCCCTACTAAATACTAGTACATTTACATTAATTTATTCAATTCATTTATTCATTCAATATATATATATATATATATATAATATTATATTTAATATTGATTTTATTTAATTAATATTGATTACCGACAAACAAGAGTAACATTTCCCACACGGTACCTTCAGTAGTCGCATACACACAATCTAGCTGCAGATTCTAATTTGCATTTATACATTTGTAATATCTATAGCTTAAAGACAGACAGTAGGATCTTTTTGCTTTAAGACCTTGGGTGAATTAAATGGTACAATTTTAAGAACATAACCTGACAGTTAACCACATAAACAATCTGGTGATAACTGGGATGATAACATGATAATAACAAATACACTATTTCTACCAGTGTGTTACTCTGTCTGGACAGTAACTGGAAATCTACGTATGCTACCAAGCTTAACTGGGTGATGGGAAAGGCAATGACTATGTTGGGACAGTGACAGCTGAATGTCCTCATTGGAAGTTGTGAATTCTGCCACAGATTCAGGTTGGCTCTAGTTCAGGAAGCTTGTATTATCAGATTGGACAACACTGGATTTACAGAAGAACTTGTTTTGGTTGCTTATCATATCATAAAGAAATCACATTTGACCAACTTAACTCTTTCAGTGCACACAGGAAGGTTCCTAAAAAATTCCTGGTCCTCCCATTTCTTATTGGTCATTGCATACAGGCCTATATTTGCAAGGTTCCATACATGACAAACAAGATGACATTATTTAGTATACTTTTAATGATAGCACGCTAAATATATGGCTTAGGCATATGCTAATACACGTGGAGAATTGCAAGTGCAAGTTAAATAACTGATCATTAAAAAGAAAATATGAATGAACATGCAGAATTAAGGTGAAATATTTATAGGATGCACAATGAGTGCACCTCGGAGCTATAAAACGCTTGAAACCGAAGCCAACCTAATTCACTATATTGCTGGATCGATGCTGAGCTGTGCTGCGCTAAAATGAGTTTTTGAAAACAGTGCAGCTGTGGATGAGACTGTTCACAGGTTTCACAACTACATTAAAGTTGTGTGCGTTGCTCCGCATGCCACCCGAAGGCCATATAAAATGCAATTACTATTAAAAAGGCCAACCAAAAGAGCACTTATGTAGTTTGTATGTGACGATATCTGGACATTATTGCTATACAAGCAATTATAGCATTATGATTAACCTCTTTTTCATCTGTCAGAAAAAAAAGGCTATTTGAATTGCCGTTCACATTCAACCTTTGTTCCTTTGGACCTCAGTTCATCACAAAGTTGAATTGAATTTTTGTGCTCTAGTGGATTCTTCTGTCAAGTCAAAATAATCTAATATGTGCACTTCATACCATGACTCACTATTGATTGGAGGACAGTAAAAATGAGTTGCATTCTTTTTCTTGTTCTTACCCTTCTGAATTACACAATCCATTTAAGCCTAGCTCCATCTAATGCAAATGCTATTATTGCCTTGCCTGGTGTTCTGTGATCTAAATACGTTATTCTAATTCTAAATTTGTAAATTCTGAAGCTCTGTTTACATGTAGATTATAACTAAAAATAAATTGTGCTTTAATGAGTTTGGAATAAAGAATTGTTTATTATTCTTATTATAATACTTATTGATTAGTCACAGGTCATGTGTTATCAGGTGAGAGGCAATATCAGGTTTACAAATGATATTAATAGACTGTGGATCTTATCCTACTATATGGCTGGAAAACTAGATTTTTATCTGCTTGTTGTTTTCTCCTATTGTAATGTTTATTTTTATCTCAACAACACCACAGAAGGCAAAAACACTTATCCCCCAAATGTAATGGTGATATCTGGGAATTGAATCCCAAATCAAAATAAGATGGGACAGCAATGCAAAATAGAAAATAAAAAAAATTATTGTTTCTTACATTTACTTTGAATTTCATTTCACTGCAGACAGCAATAACATAAGCTACTTCATGTTTTGTCTGAACAACATAATTTCATTTGTTAATAAACATCCATTGCTGCATTTCAGGCCTGTAACACATTCCAAAAAAAGTTGTTACGGTAATGCATTTACCACTTTGTAATGCTACCATTCCTTTTCTCTAGACTTTAAAGACGTTATGGTACTGAGGATACCAAGCGATTAAGTGTTTCAGATGTTATGTTGTCCCATTTGTTCCTAAAACACTGCATGTGGTTTTGCATTGCCATTGTAAAAATGCATGGATGTCCCAGGAAAAGATGACACCTTGAAGGCTGAAGGCAGCACGTGTTGCTCTAAGATCTCAATTTAATGCTGCCATCACAGAAGCGCAAATTACAGCCCCATACCATGACAGTCCCTGGATTTGGACTTGTTACTGACAACCGCCTGGATGGTTCTTTTCGTCTTTGGTAGATTTTTTTCCAAAAAAGGACCTGGAATTCCAATTTATCTGACTACAATACACGTTTTCACAATGTGCTGGTCCATCCCACATGCTTCTGAACCTAGAACAGTCAACACCACTTTTGGTTCACAGTTAACTAAAGACTTCTTTTTTGCACTGTATTTTTTTTAATTGGCATTTGTGAATGTAATTGCATTTTTAGTGATTGTCAAATGTTTGAAAAAAAGGATCCCATGGTTATATTATCTATTGTTAAAATAGCAAAACTTGAACGTATTGTGTTCATATTGTATGCAGTTACATCTTTGGTGTCCATTTTTTGTACTTGACGTGCGGGTTGATTTTTGGCTTGTAGAATTCTACTCATTTTAAACGAATACATATGCACAGAATTTCAGGAAGTGAAGGTGCTTGCCATTCATATCTCTGCATATACATATCACATTCTCTTTGAAAATTATTTATCAGCAATTTATGTTCAACAAATGATTGATATACCAATTAAAATGTTTTACTTTTGGTGGTATGTAGAAGAGTATACAGTGGGGCCAAAAAGTATTTAGTCAGGCACTGATGGTGCAAGTGCTCCTACTTGGAAAGATTAGATCATAGGTACACTTCAAATATGAAAAAGAAAATGAGAAAAAAAATTCAGAAAATCGCACTGTAGGATTTTAAAGAATTTATTTGTAAAGTATGGTGGAAATGGTGGTAAAGTATTTGGTAAATAACAAAAGTTGAACTTAATAAGTACACTGAACATTTCCTGTAAGTCTCCACCAGGTTTACACACACGGTAACTGGTATTTTGACCCATTCCTCCATGCAAATCTCCTCTAGAGCAGTGACAAGTTTTCTATGGGGTTAAGGTCTGGAGACTTGCTAGGCCACTCCAGGAACTTGAAATGCTTTTTATGGAGCCACCCCTTTGTTGCCCGAGTGTTGGGTTTGATTCAGCCACGTTCCATCTTCAATGTTCTCACTGATGGAAGGAGGTTTTGGCTTAAAATCTTACTATACATGGCCCCATTCATTATTCCCTAAACACGGATCGGTCATCCTGTCCCCAGAAAAACAACCCCAAAGCATGATGTTTCCACCCCCATGCTTCATAGTAGGTATGGTGTTCTTGCGATGCAACTCAGTATTCTTCTTTCTCCAAACACGATGAGTTGAGTTTTTACCAAAAAGTTCTATTTTGGTTTCATCTGACCACATGATAATTTCCCAATCCTCTTTTGGATCATCCATATGCTTTCTGGCATATTTCAGACGGGCCTGGACATATAGTGGCTTAAGCAGGGGGAGACACCTGGCACTACAGTATTTGAGTCCCTCTTGACATAATGTGTGACTGATGGTAACCTTTGTTACTTTGGTCCCAGCTCTCTGTAGGCCATTCATAAGGTCCCTCCGTGTAGTTCTGGGATTTTTGCTCACCGTTCTCATGGTCATTTTGACCCAGTGGGATGAGATCCCCAGATCAAGGGAGATTATAAATGATCTTGTGTGTCTTCCATTTTCTTACAATTGCTCCCAAAGTTGATTTATTCTCACAAACCTGCTTGCCTATTTTAAATTCACTTATCCCAACCTGGTGCAGGTCTACAATTTTCTTCCTGGTGTCCTTCAACAGCTCTTTGGTCTTGGCTATGGTTGGGTTTGGAGGTCAAACAGGTGCCATTAATACAGGTAACGAATTGAGGACAGAAGAGCTTCTTAAAGAAGAAGTTACAGGTCTGTGAGAGCCAGAAATCTTGCTTGTTTGTGAGTGACCAAATACTTATTTTCCACCATAATTTACAAATAAACTCTTACAAAATCCTAAAATGTGATTCCCAGGATTTATTTTTCTAATTTTGTCACTCATAGTTGAAGTGTACCTATGATGAAAATTACAGACCTTTCTCATCTTTCTAATTAGGAGAACTTGCACAATCAATGGCTGACTAAATACTTTTTGACCCCACTGTAGGTTCCTGCAATAGCAGCATCTTAATATAGAATGTGTCCTATAATCACATGCAAGTTCTGATTTGGAATTTTCCATATTTCTGCGTAAATATGTACATAATGTATCAGCTAATGTCTAAAGTCTGAAAAGTTCAAAACATACACTGCTCACAAACATTAGGGGATATTTCAAAATAAATATGAAGAGGATACCACAAGAACTGCTGGACAATCTAATCCTGTCCATGCCCCATCACTGTCAGTGTTTTTTGGCACTCCTGTGCCAAACAAGTTTTGGCTTCTGTTCACCTCCATGAATATGTCACTTGCTACTCAATCACGGTAATTGAGTTTGCATCTCATTTGCATAATCAAACAACTTTTTTAAAACTTTTCATTTGCTTTTCTGAGGATTAATGTTTAATATTTAATGAAATAAAATTAAAACACTTAATTTTCATTTTGAAATATCTCCTAATTTTTGTGAGCAGTATATTTGTGAGTGGTGTAATTTTGTGAACCCTTGGGATTAGAAGTTTGTATTCCACCAGTCCACAGTCATTTAGTGGTTATATAGCAAAGATCAAGGGGAAGCATGTGAAGTTTGCAAGGTAACAAAGGAACCCAGGATAACTTCAGGATAACAGTGGCTAACAATGGAGTGTATGGCTCGGATGTGAGAGAAAAGCCATTGCTCTCCAAACAGAACATTGGAGCCTATATGTGGTTTTCTAAAGATCACATTGAGGTGTTCTGTACAGAGGAATGGGCTAAAAGTCCTGATGTGCAGGACTAGTTAACAGTTGCCAGAAACCCTTAGTTGCAGTTATTGCTGCACAAAGGAGTCATACCAGAACGTTTCACATAATTTTTCTATTAAAAAGCTGTTGTTCGGTCTAAAATGGTAAAATAATTGTGCAGTGAAAGAAAATAATTTAAAAAGGAACCATTCAGATTTGGCTTGTTTTCTTTTTTTAAGTGCAATTATTGCTGCACAAAGGGGTACACCAGATACTAAAAGCAAACGTTTATATATTTTTGTCACTTATATATATATATATATATATATATATATATATATATATATATATATTGGCACACTTTTCTGAGTGAATAAACGACCAAGCACTGCATTTTTTGGCCCACTTGTTTTGCTGGGTTATCTTTATTTTAATTTAGGATTTGTATGCAGAAAATTCTAATGTTTGCAAATTTTAGTGAGTTTAAAAAATCTCAACTACCGATCCATTGCACATTTGTATTGACATTAATAAACAGAATCAGACTGGCCATGCTGTACATCACAATATCATAGCTACATCACTGTTTTCAAGCAGAAACGGTGTGGCATGGTGTCCTGTGTTAGCTTACTGTATCATCTGTATCCTCTGTATCACAAAGGGTGAGAGGATTGCTCTCACCCTTTGTGATACTGCAAAGAAAACGCACTTTTACAATGCTAATGGCTTATAAGCTTCATGTATTGTGTGCCTGGAGAATAAGAAGGGAGTGTAACCTTATAGTAAGTGTACTTGCTGCTTTCTGGGGCATTAAGTCGTGGCACTGTGCCACATGAATGCATCAGCAAACCTTTGACATAAAGCCTCCAGATTTATCATGCAGGCAGGATTAATTTAGGCGTCACGGAAGACCAGTTAAATATACTGCAAAAGGTGTTCTTATTTTTACATTTACATTTATTAATTTGGCAGATGTTTTATCTGTAATATACACACACATGCCACAACATTAAACCACTCTGGACACATTAGACTGAATAACTAATAGCATTTTCCTGATACAGATGTGCTGGTCAAGGTCTGAGATACAGTATATAAGACCATAAACAAACATTGGATGTGTTGGATATGGAGGAAATAGGCAAGGCTGAAGACCTAAGCAATGTTTACAATGGCCACAGCATTGAGGACAGACGATTGGATCAGAGCAACTCTGCACCAATAACTCTAGTGATGATATACTTCACTGACAGTGACCTGAAGAGGGACAAACCATGAACTGGTTAAAAGGTGTTGATTGCCTAAGGCTCAGAGATGGCAATGATGTCTATGGCGTTCTGAATTGATAAAATAGCTTCTGTATCACAAGACACAGACAATTCTATAGCGGGTTCTGGCAGGAATGTTTTACAACACACAATGCAGCACACGCTGCTGAGTATGGGGTTGCATAGCTGCACACCAAAGTGCTGAATACCATTAAAATAGTGTACCATTAAAAAGTGCTTTAAGTGGACATGTGACTGTAGGAACTGGGCTTTAGAGCAATAGAAGAAGGTCGTCTCATCTGATGAGTCATGTTTGCTTTTACGTCACTTGGTCAGCTGGCTATGTGTACTCTGTTTACCTGAGGAAGTGATTGAAGTGGGATGAAATGTGGAAAGAAGACAAGCTGGTGGAGAAAGTGTGATGCACAGGGCAGCGCTCTGCTGGACATTGGCTTCGGGCATTGATATGGACATCAGTTTGATATATGCCCACTTAACAACCTCTGTGCATACCCGGTGGTCATAATGTTTGGATTATTACTGTTACAGTATACATTAATACAATAAAACACTGTATACATTATACATTTTAGTGATTTGCAATACCTGTAAAGCCTGCAATTACAAAATGTAGCCAAAAAGATATTACAATTATTTTCACATGACATGACCATTGTCAAGATACTGATACGACCATTGAAATGAATGCACATACAACCAAAGCAGTTGGTTATGGTTATGGAAAATGCAAAAACCCAGAAAAAAACACTGCAATGTTCCATATATATATTTTGACTTTTTGATTGTAGAGAGTATGAACCATCCATTCTTGCATTTAAGACCTGCAACTCATTCCTAGTACGGCTAGTACAGCAGTAAAAAGCAAACAACTAAATGCTTGATGGAATTTCAATGTGATGTTTACAGGTTATCGTTATAATGATTTGGTACAAGATGGTACGGTGGCTCCGTGGGTAGCACTGTTGCCTCACAGCAAGGTCCTGCGATCTGTTCTAAGTTGAGTGGTCTGGGTCCTTTCTGTATAGTTTTAATATGCTCCCCATGCATGTATGGGTTTACTCAGAGTGCTTTGGTTTCTTAGCATAGTTCAAAGAAATGCTTTAGTTTAACTGATTATGCTAAAGTGGCCATAGTGTGTGAGTGAGTGCAGGAGTGAGCATGTGCCCAATGATGGATTGGTGCTCTGTCCAGGGCTATTCCTGCATTAAGCCCTTTGCTGCCAGCAATAGCTCCTGTGACCCTGTTCAGGATTAAGCTGATATGAAAGCGAATTAATTAATGATTTGTTAAAAAGGGAACATCTATCTTTGAGGAGGAAATATTCGCAAAAGATCTTGAGTTTGAAAACAAATACATGAGAAAATTAATGAAATGTCTTAAACAATGTTGCATATTTTATTCTCTACTGTGCAAAATGTTATTAAACAATTCAAGGAAACATTTAATGAATTTCAGTTCATAAAGAGCTAGAATGCAAGATTAAGCTGAATGCCTGTGGTCTTCGATCTTCAGACGGCACTGCATCAAGATCCTCCCTTCAACAATAGCAGAGAGAAACACATTGGAAAAGGATTACTTTGGCAAATGTTTGTCAAGCGCTACAGTTTCAAGCTTTATGTCAACATATTCAGAAGTAGCGCCAAATTCTCTGGGCTTGGAGGGATCTTGGATGGACCATCACAAAGAGGTTTTTGGTCGGACGAATCAGTATTTTAGATCTTTTTGGGAAGAAATAGGTGGCCTCAAGATGATTCTTTTCAGAGACATCCAAGCAAAAACACAACGCAAAACAGGCCAAATCAGAAAGTTAGGAGATAGGACTGAAGTACGTACATTCTTTCCAGTTTTATTTTGATGAACAGTTTTTAACGTTTTACCAATTTACTCCCACTTTTGTTGGCAAACCGGATATCATTTTTTCATCTTTGCTCCTCAAAGACTTTTGTAAAAAATCATGATTACAGTCAGCTGTTGTTATCAATGGTATTAAATCACATTTTGCATATTGCTAGCCGTAAATTGCCCCGGCTCAATGTTTTGTTTATAAACAAATGAAATTAGGTTGACCAGACGAAACATTACATTTCTTGGGTTAAAACTGTCTGCAATTAAATATTAATGTCAACATAAATGTAGGACACACTTTTTTATCTGCATTTTCCATACACTCCCAACCTTTTTTTCTGATTTGGGGATGTTTGATATATGTTTGATAATTAATTTCGTAAAGCAGGTAATATGAAATGCTATAGGATAGTTATAGAGGATCAGTCCTTATAGTGTGTTAAATGAATATTTTCGAAACATGATACAAACAAAGATTATTGAGTTGTGTAAATTAATTGTTTGCAAATTATAGCTTAAGATGTTCATACATTTGTATAATATAGCTTATATAATGCTGTATAGTATTTATGATAATATATACACATTATATACACAATTCATGAGGATGGATGGTATAGCGCATATGATTTGTATTTTTGCTGTGTGATTGGGCAGTCACTATGTAACCATATGTTTATGTGATTGTGTCTGTGTGTGCATGCATATGGAATCAAGGTGTCTCCATGTGAGAAATGCCGATGTGAGCCCAGTGGGGAAGTCCTGTGTTCTGTATCAGCTTGTCCACAGACAGAGTGTGTAGATCCAGAATATGAGCCTGACCAGTGCTGCCCAGTGTGCAAGAGCGGTGAGTCTTCCATCTCACACTCCACCCCTCTGTTTATGTTTCTTTTTAGTCAAGGCCTCAATATCTGATAGTCAAATCCTGTCTCAATGTTTACATGTTATTGGCTTATTGATATCTGGAAATGTTAAATGTATTAATGTTGCATGTTATGATTGAAGTCCAAAGAGCTTTGTAAACTATCATGATGACATGTTTTACACAACTTTAATATACAATCCAGCAAATAAAAAAAGCTTATTTTATGTGGGGGGTAAACACCCATATGGTAAGTTGCCGTAATTTTATTCTACTTTTCTCATCAGAAACTGATGCCTAAAATTGTGGTGTAAAAGCACTGAGTGTTTTGTAATTGTTTCTCTGCATAGCAACAGCTGAATCAAGTAGTTCCAGTATCTAAAGATGCATTCAGTTTTACATTTGCCCAATACAGCTTTCCATTAGCAAGATTACCAAAATAGAGCCCATCGTGTCACCAGCACTTGTACTAATGAAACAGCAGAGTTACTCTGCCTGATTTATGAAGGTGAGATGGTGTGAATAACACTAGCAGGTGTCTCAGTGTTAGCTTTCACCAGCTCTGATTATTAAACATTTGCACAAAGAAAGCAATGTCTTGACTTTATTTACCTGGCAAAACAATAGAATGGGCTGCAGATAAGCCCTTTGTGGAAAATAAAACAGACCCAATTTTCTGCAATGCAGGGCCAGTGTCTGATCAATGCAAATAAAAAATTCTCTTCCACACTTTCATTTTGCTGGGTTCTGCCTGCTGGCTTGCTTTTTGGCTAATGAAATTAGCTGTAACACCTGAACCTTGGATAAAAGATCGAACAATTGTATGAATTAGAAGTCTGGAAAACATTACAGTGTGTTTGGCAACCTTAGTTATATCACAGACTATAGGAAGCAGAGCCTGTCTTAGATCACGCAGCACACCCTGGACTGTAGCTTCATGCTGCTTCCTCTCTGATTCTAATCTAACCTGGCAATGCTAGCTATGCTTCTTACTTCAACAAAATAGAATGGTGACTCGGGATATGGAACTAAGACTTGGCAGCTAAAGCTCTACATTGTGTTAATTATAAAGATGCTATTATATCAGAAAAGAAAGAATACCAAATTTTGAGTTTGTGACACAGAGCTCATGAAACAGAACAGCCAGTGCCGATAAGAACAGGGGTGGCATTAAGACGGAAGAGCCAAATGCTGCATAACAAGTGCTTGTGTGTGCAGCCAAGCAGTCATGCATTATACTTTTAAGATGGATTGAAAACATTTTCTCTGTGCAAAAGATTTCAGTCACTGGTCTTTCCACATGAACATCTAATTGGCAAACCCAAAAATATCTGTGCTTGCCAGATTATGCCCGAGTCTGATGATGTTTGTAAATTTCCTTTTGCTTGGTTCTGTGGGAGTGTAAAATCTGTTGAAACTTGTGTGGTTCCTGTTGCAGGTGCATAATGTACAGAGTCCCTAGCACAGATGCAGTGCGATAGGCAGACAGATGCTTGAACCACCTGAGATTTGCAAACATCAGAAGTAAGACATCAAAGCCTGGCTCACTGACACTACATAATGGGTGCCCCATAAGCTCTGACTTTGTCTGAACTTATGATAATGATCACCTGTGCATCACCCAAACTTCAGTGATCAGTGCGCACTCAGTCTTTCTTTCACCAAAACTTTTTATTTGGTACAGATCTTAAATATATCAAAGTGATTAACTGGAACCATTACAAGCCCATTATCTGCTTATTCTCCTTTCCTTTTACATGAAAGAGAACCTTTAGTCTGGTGCATTCAGAGAAGTGGTCTGTCTACTCAATGAAATGATAATAGCTGTCGAAAGAAAAAATAAATTGGAGATGTCATCTTCATTTTGAATTGTGACTTGACACAAAATGGAAAGGCTGTGTGGAGAATCAGTATATAAACAGGATGCTGGCAGTTCTCCCATAATCATAATCGGGCACTCAGTCAATGCTGAGCACTCCATGCCCAGTGGGAGCTGCAGTCTGCCCAGCTTATATCAGGTCACACAGAAAACCTGTGTTTCAAAAGAGATAGATATCTATAATTTTTCCTAAGTAATTTGGCCATTTTATCATGTTTGTGATTCATCTATGGCTTGTGTAGGCTGATCTAAAAAAGGGTGCAAGTACTTAAAGGACTTTTCAAGTGTCTTGAAAACATTCGTCACAGCATCACACATTTCATCTTATTAGTCTAAATGCCATTAGTTTTGTGTGGGTGTTGGCACTTGAGAGGCGCAAATATTACTCAAGGCAATCTAAGGTATTGATGTCTCATTTGTTGCTCATGAAGAGATGAGGATGGTTAGGACTTTTTCAGGGCTGCTGAATACAGCATTATGCGCTGTGCCTGGATCGGTTGTTGAGGTGGTATGCTGAGAGACACTTGAGGAACTGTCATGGGGGTAAGATGAAAGTGAGCGCTATTGCTAACATCCACCACAGGCAGTTGTTCATGAATATCAAAGAACATCTGCGGGCGACAGCTTCGTTGTGAATTGAAATTATGGTAGAAAACTGTCATGTCTGGCATACAAGTCGTGGTAAAACTCACTCACGGTCAACAAATACAGGACTTGACGTTAAAGCTTTTTTAGCTTTTAAACATTTATGCCATTAATGTAATTTGTGTTGGAAAGAGTAGCATGGGATAAAAATCAACAAATAGTAACACATGCAACTCTGTTCAATAAGTTTAGAAGTGGGACAAAGGCACATCAAGATGATTTTAAATCAGATGCTGTAGTACTGAACCCAGTAGCCACCCAGGCAGAACATGTACCATAACTAGTGCTCACAGCATGGAGCTTTTTATGAGCGCACGCTCACTGCTTATTTCCCAGCTGTGTTCTCTGCTTTGGCGACCCCGCGTCGTGCAGGCCATTGCCTTGGCAACACATGGAAAATCAGGCACTCTTCTTGAAGAGCTTAGACACTAAGGTCGCTACTAATCCGAGAAGGTTGCAGTAAACACCCCGAGTGAGAGCCG
>JAUZSU010177282.1:0-12772 GCA_034780255.1 Parotocinclus maculicauda | reverse complement strand
GCACCTCATATCCTACACATTGAGTAGATACAACAGCTATTTACTGTAAATCATCATATTTTATCATTTATAACATTACTTTATTGTTGGAATTAATATTTTAAATATAGATTTGATAAATTTTGTGATTTTTTTAAAATGTAAAAGTTCTGCAAAAACCCGGGAAACAGCGAAAATCGCTATATAGTTCCATTAATACTTTTTGAAAACCCGTGATGCACCAAGTCTGCAAAAGGTGAATCGCGAAGGGGCAAGGGAACACTGTAATTGGAACCATTCAGATGTAAAGTCAGCTCAATTCATAGCTAATTGCACTTTTTATTTATGGTCACTAAATGCTATTCTGGGTCACAGGAGGTCGGGGGCTATCCAGCAGCACAGGACATGAGGTGGGAACCAACTGCAGACAGTGGGACAGTCGGTCACAGGACACACACACACACACGCACACACAGAGCTGTCAAATGAATTTTTGTGTGCTATTTTAATGCCAAAAGGTTGTGACTTTTAATATACTTTAGATACAGTCTTTGTAATGGTTTTGAGCATTTCAGCACTGCGACCAGAGCTCTACCACTAAACCTTTCCTGATAAAATACCCTATGCATCCCCCACCCTATTCAAAGAGTGTTAAGACTTGTTAGCAGCTTGCAAAGCAGAAACACCTAGGAAACGAGACATAACAGAACAATGAAAAACAAAGCATGGTGAGTGCTAAATATAAACAAGGTTGGACAAGTTAAACTGTAATGAGCAGTAAGCAGAGTGAGGACAAGACTGTAAGTTAGCATGATAAATGTCAGGCAAAACTGAATTCAAACAGCTGGATTATGTATGCTTCACTAATGAGAGGATATTCGTTGCATGTTTTAATATTTCGGTGAGTCAGACTGCTTCCTCTGCTCCACAGTGCCAGAAAGTACAGCGGCCAACCGTGTAATCGGTATCATTACATTTTGAAGGCGTTTAAGATTCACCAATTCAAAAGTCCATTTTACTACCTAAGTGCTAGCACTTTCTGTTTATAGGCTGATTATGCAGTAGAAAACATACAGCTTCTTTGTCACCTGACACCCCGTTTATGATTGGCTCAGATGACCAAGAACACATCTTGCATGTCGTGCCTGACTAATTGTGTTGTGCTAGAGTTGCATCAGGAATAGAAAGTTAATGCTTTTTAAATGTGATAATGGGGTAGATAAATTATCAGTGCATGTAATCTAAACACAAACGATATTATTCAAGGCAATTTATCAGAGATGACACTTGAGCTGCATCTGTTACTCTGATGGACTGCAGTGGTGGACGGCGTTCACAAACCCTGTACTCTGAACCCTGAGCTCAAGCAGAGAGACCCAATGTAAAATATTACTCCAGTTCGATTGTAAGATTGTATCAGTTGTAAGTCGCTCTGGATAAGGCATCTGCTAATTGACATAAATGTAAATGCATAAACAACATGAAAGTATGGATCTATCAACAGTTTTGGCAGATGGTGGTGTGACTTGGGGCATATTTTCTTGGCACACTTTCAGCCAATTAATACCAACTAAGCATTGCTTAAAAAAATACACCTTACTTTACTTTACTTTACTTACATTGTTTAAACACCACAGCCCACCAAACGTATTGTTGCTGACCACTTGCATCCCTTTATGAATACAGTGTATCTTTTAAGGACTACTTCCAGTACAGTTCATATAATCTCCAAATGGTTTCTTGAATATGACAGTGAATTCACTGTACTTGGTCTCTACAATCACCAGATCTTAATCCAATAGAGCACCTTTGGGATTTAGTGGATATGCAGCCAACAAATCTGCAGCAGCTGTGTGATGCTATCATGCTGACATGGGCCAAAATCTTTGCGGAATGTTTCCAGAACCTTGTTGAATCTATGCCATGAAGAATTAAGGCAGAATAGAGTCCATCTCCAATAGTAGTTTATGGATGTAACCTTTATTCAACACATGAAGACATTGTAGGAATCTTATGAGTTGAAGGAATTGAATGAGTTGATTTGCTTTACAAACACAGTGAAAGAGAGGCGTTAAATTGAAAAGCAAATTTTAGAAAAAGATCAGAAGATTAAAGATGAATGATTGCCACAGCAACAAAAACAGCAAACATTTTTCTTATGACCTAAAGAAAACACAAGTGTGATTAGTACAGAATGTACAGAATGGGTGTGGGGAATAATGGTAGGAATCACAGAGTCAGTTCCATAAAGCGGTAAGAATCAAGTCCAGTTCTATAGAATAAATATTAAAACAGCCTTTAAAAAATTAATGTGTTTATAGTACGTTTCTGAATTACTGACACCCTTGGTAAGCATGACCAATCCCTCTGACCAAAGCCCCACTTTAAACATAACAGCCAGGAAAAAACTGAAAATTAATATTTTAGATAAATGAATAAAATTAGAATTAGAATTAAACATCGAATCTCGTCCTCTTTTCCGCTTATCCATTTCAGAGTCGTGTTGGCAGCAAGGCAAGCAGTGAAACCCAGGCAACTCTGTCACACACAAACTCTATCAACTCCTCCTGGGGGATCCCCAGCTGCTCTTAGGCCAGCTGGGAGAGCTAATCCCTCCAGCGGGTCCTAGGCATGCCCAGGGGCCTTCTCCCTGTTGACTGTTCCTGGTACACCTCTGGTGGGAGACGTCCAGGAGGCATACATATCAGATGCCTGAACCACCTCAACTCACATCTTTCAATGCGAAGGATCAGCAGTTCTCCCCGAGCTCCTTCCAGACTGTTGAGCTCCTCACCCAATCAGCCCAGCAACCCACTAAGCAAAGTTAATTTTGGCCATCTGTATCTGCAATCTTGTATGGGCATTACCATATAGGTGAGGGTGGGGACGTATATTCGCTGTATGGATCAGCTCTCTCTCTCTCTCTCTCTCTCACGACCGGTCCAGTGACTGCATTACTGCTGACACTGCACCCAACCAGCCGTCTCTCACAATCCCACAATCCCTCTTCCCATCACTCATGAACAAGATCCCAAGATTGAACTCCTCCACTTGGGATAGGTTCACGCCCCCTGTCTGGTTAAAGATGCTTCTATTACTTTATATTTGTTGCTCGAATGGCTCAGCGGTGATTCACTAGTCCTCCAATGTGATGACTAGGTTTGTGACATGGTGGCACATGTACCCATCTATTTAACTAAATATGCATAATTCTGAGCTTATTATATTCTGACAGTGATATATAGTATCACAACATTAATTATAGGGAGCATTTCATTAGTCTAATGTAGCCTATATGTTTTGTGCTATTACTGAGGCTTAATTTCCTAGCTCAGTTTCTTATGCACCACACACACAGAAACTCACTACTCCTCAAGCACTTACATTTTGTACACTTAATATATGATGAACCGAGCTGAGCTGAGCTGGATTTATTACCTGTTATCTGTGAATGGCTGTTTCTATGACTAACCACTGGAGTTCAGTCTTTTACAAACGAAAGTGAAGTTCACACTAAGTACACACTAAATATCAAAGTACAAAAAATACTCCTACTATTGCCTTCTCTGAATGTATTTTGGCCAATTATTTCATTTTGCATTCTACACATTTGCATGAAATCCCTTACTATTAGCTCACATCTTTGAGTGAATCTAATCTTTTCTTGATGGCGTAACATTGACATCTTGGCTTATACCCTCAACATGTTAGTCAATAGTCCAATATCTTAACCGGGCAGCATGGTGGCTCGGTGGGTAGCACCACTTGCCTTACAACAAGAAGGTCCCGGGCTCAATCCCAGGGTGGAGCGGCTTGGGTTCTTTCTGTGTGGAGTCTGCATGTCCTCTGCGTGGGTTTACTCCGGGTACTCTAGTTTCCTCCCACAGTCCAAAGACATGCGTGTTAGGTTAATTGGCGTCTCCAAATTGTCATTGATTTGCGTATGCAAAAACACCCCAGCCGTGTAACTGGAAACAGCTGATAAATGGGGAGGGGTGGAAAAAGCAATGGCAAACTACTCCACTATCTTGCCAGAATACTTCATGGATCACATTGATGAGGGACAAAAATGACTGAAAGACAGCTGCGACTGTACGGTTAATCCCCCCCATCTTAACCACTGCACCACCAGTGGTATTAGTTTTGACCACCTTGGTCTTGCTGCATTGACATTCTGGGGCTAATGTTTATGAATGACATTTCATGATATTTACTTTAAGTAAAAACTGTTGTCCCTCTATACACGACCAGTACATTACAGTTTTTCTCAGTGGCTTTGCTGCATATCTCTGACTAGAATTAAAATTCTCAACCAAACTGTTAGTTCAGCCTACACAAGATTTAGTCATTTGTGCACATCATATTAGCAGTTTCTCATTCTGTTCAACAAATAACAATTTTGGACATACATCAATCACTTCTATACAATTCTCTGCTGTTTTATAACATTATCATTTGCTTATATCGTGTCAGTCAAAATGAACTATACTTATGAAAGCTGAATAGTAATTTCTATGAAACTAGTAGTGCTCTTTTCATTGCTTGAATCATTACATACAGTACAAAAATGTTGAACTAGTTGTGAAAATAAGTGAATTTTATGCATTTCTTTATCATTTATTTTCCTGAAAATGTCTCCCAAATTGAATTTCTCTCAGGTAAAGCTCAGCTTTTACTTATGAGGAGCGTTTGACACATTATTTGTAACCAGTGATAAGCCTGGATGTGCAATAATGATTTACAGTATTGTTGTATGGTTCAATTCAGTTCCAATATGTACTGCAATATTGTTCACAGTTCAGACTTTTTTGCACTGGAAAACACTTACAGAGTGAACTGGCATAATGAAAACATGATTGACCATCTTGGTCATAAACTATTGTGTCAGGACTTTTTATGTTGATGTCACTGACACTTTCATTGACATCAATACTTGCTTTGTAGAAATGAACTATCCATTTTAAACAAGTGACATGCTTTTGCAGGAATCAGCTAGCTCCTGCAGATTGTACCTAATTGTTGTGAGAAATGCACCAAAGCGGCTGCGAAAAACTGTAACATTTACATTTAGTCATTTAGCAGATGCTATTATCCAGAGTGACTTAATCTTACAATAAAAGCAACTGTCTGTCTACCCATCCATCCATCCATCCATCCAGTCATCCATCCATCTCTCTATATACCACTGCAAAGAAGAAACCATGGCAGGACCAAAGAGGAACCCAAATTCCTTGGGCATCCTAGATCTTACATGTATGAAATCAACGAATTTACCAAAGTAAAACATAATAATAGTTAAAATACACAAAATCTAAATAGAAAAAAATAGAGAATATAATCATATATTAAAAATATCATATACTAACATATACTGTAGATTATAAAGCATAAGAGACAATATACAGTAGTGATAAGTAGAATATAATAAAGAACAGAAAACTAAAATACATACTAAATAAACAAATGAAAGACATACAAAAGAGTCTATTAGCATTATTAAGTAGAGTAACAGAGTCACTGTAAATTCCAGTGTGATTCAGCAGGTAACAGTTTTGGTGGCATCTTATCCTCAGTCAACAGAAAGAGAAGACTGGAAGTTAGGGTCTTCTGAATGTGGTCTAAATAAAGGCAAGGTATTATATTATACAAATGACCAAGAGAAACGCTGGTTTAGGTAAAGTGGGAACACATCCTGTGCACAGTGCGACCTTCAGCATTGCCAATGACCCACCTTTATTTCAATTCTGGTTCCAGTAGGTGCCCACACCTGGACTTTTTGTGGGACCAGAAAACCAACAACAACTACTGGACTTACAGACTTGCAAGAAGTAGAAATGCTACTCTGTAAATGACAGACCTCACTTCACCAGAGGTAGGATACAAACCAAATAGATTTGTATTATGTTTGTTGTATAATTATTTGTGTGTGTTCCAGATCCTGGCACCATTTAAGTCCAGAAGTTGTTTTTAAATTCCTGATGCCTCAGAATGCAGATTTTTTTAAAATCAGGTGTTTATTACCATCCCCTTATTAACTGATGTATTGTTTTTCCAGGCTTGGCAGCGTAAGTGCTTATTCTTTTCCAGAGTCCAATTTGTCATGGTTATCTAGAAGAATTATCGCAACCAAATACCTATTTACCACTATTTCCCACACTCCTTGTGTGTGTTGAAATGTAATTATTTAGTTAATCACATGCATCAAACCCTCTAACAGACTATACCAAAATATTCTTTATTTAAGATCTTAGTAAATCTGCTCTGTAATGTATAACATCTGCTGGATTGAACACTGTGACACAAGAGTGATATTTCCTATGCTTACCAATAAATCAATAGCATGTCCCTATGTTATACGGAAACACTAAATCATCGGGGCACACAGTGTGTAACCTGCAAATTCTTTCTGCCATAATTCAATAGTAGATTAATGAAAAAAAAAGCCCAAATAGTTGTTGCTTACTAATAAATGTACTACTAGTGTAGTCATTATAAATTCATACATTATACATTTATAGTGGTAGGGTTTTCACCAATGATACCTATGTGAAGACAATAAATCAAATTTGTATTTGATTTGTGAGTTTATTATGTATAGTGGGGGCACAAGTTTGAGATTATTAATGAAATGTTGTGCCATTTTTTTTAATAAACAATGTTTTTGCATTCCAAACCATATAAAAGCATTACACTTTTCAAAAAAATACATAGATTTAAGGATTTATTAGTATTTGATACACTACTGTACATAAGTCTTAGATCCTCATTAGATTAGATATATCATTGTTTTAGCAATGGTATAATGAACATAATCACTGCTCACAAAAATTAAGGGATATTTCATTTTAAAATATACTCTAATTCTTGTGAGCAGTATATATTTACTTTTAGTTTCTTTATTAGAATACAACCAGAAAATACAAGGAATTTAAAAAACTGACCAAATCAGAAAAAACAGCTTCAATAGACTTTACGTTTGGAATGGTAGTAGCCAATGAAACACTTTTTTCAAAAGGGGAACAGGGTGAAACTTCTACACTCACAAAGTCTGGAATGAGGATTAGTGTATAAGAGTATTATGGAGTGACAAATCAATTTTTTTGTCTAATCGTCGGCAATATTGTAATTATAAAACTGCCAAAACAACACATCTTATGGTGACCTAAAACTTTTGCACAGCACCGTATATAAAGGGTATGTTGGTGTGTTTGATATGTTAAATCTGCTCAAGAATTTATGGGGGCACTTGAAGATAGGAAGCCAAGTGAAAAATTAACTTCACAAGAAGCTGTTAAACATTATGAAGCTAAATTATAATGAAAATCATGCAATTTGAGATCATCAGATTTTGCACAAACTTTGTGAAGTCCCTGCCAGTATGAGAACTTACTGTTATTTCTACTTTTCAGTTCAGATTCTACTTTTCACTTACATTTTTTATGCTGTTATACTTTTATGATGTGATAAAATACTGAATTAAACTCTCTGAAACAAGAAGCATTTTTACTAGTGCTATCAGACCTTTGGCCTCCTGTTGGTTACTCTATGTAAAGCCATTTAAGAAAGCAATTTAAACTGACTTTATGAATGTATCAGATATTTAATTTATTTGCTCTTAATATTTGACAGCAGCTTTGCACATACATACGAAACATCAACAACATACCTGGCACATGAGATAACAACTTATGTACGGATTCTATAAAATTAGTCTTATTGCATTGCTTTATAAATATGCTGTGTTTTTTGTGTTCTGAAAGATGCTTCCCTGCACAGTGTTTTCGGGGAATTGCGTAGTTTGGAATCAGGAAAATACAGTTTTAAACCAAACACACTGGTGCACTACAGCTATTCCTTGTCTGCTATATTACATCATTTGTACACTCCCTATTGTGGTGCATTGTGGGATTGTTAGGCTGGATATTCTGCACTATATTTTCAGACAAAACGATGGAACCTTAAAATAGAGAAATATATGGTAGTGAATAGAGATCAGTTTTAGACACAGCTATACTTTCTCAAAGGGAACAAATCAAATTGATGAGCATTTTATGAAGTTAAAGGCATATATTATTTTCAGTAATGCTTTATAAGACACAAGGTGTGTCAAATTGTTGCAGACATATTTTGAGTCTGATTATAAAACTTGTTACAATCATGCAGGGATTTCCTTGCCTATAATGTTTTAGCAACTTACCCATGTCTGTATCTAATTTCCATTAGTTGCCCATAATGACAGCGCAGCTACTCACTGCACACAGTAGATTTATGTAAAATGTGACTGTGATTACAAATCAGAGTTGGCATATTGATTAAACAGAGGCATTCTAATGAAGGACTCACTGCCACAGATGTGAATTAAAAAAGGAAGTACATTTTGAGGATACTTACTTGTGCAAATTATTTGTGCCAACTTTAGAATTTACTTTACTGCCTTCTGTAAAATAAATGGCTGTTTTCACTCTAAAAAATGAATATTGAACTTTATACAGGTCATTAAATTCAGGAAGATAAGATGCCCCAATGAGGTGATAGAACACCATGAAACAATAAGATATCGATTCTGCTAATTTCTAAATCTTGAATTAGATTAAATGGACACCATTGTTCAAAAATGTATTACTTTAAAAGTGATTTGACAATGTTTGTATAGAGTGTGTCAATCTTAAAGAGATCTTCCAATGGGTTGAGACTATGAAGGCCATATCATCCTAAACTGCTTACACAAAGTAGGGGATTTCATTAGGACATTTAATTTGAAACATCCCCTATTTTTTGTGATCAGTATATTTAAAGCACTCAGTCAGTCCATATGTCCCTTGATTGGGAAATGTTATTGTCTTCCATTTATGTTTGTTTCATGATCAGTAAGAATCTATTTTTGTGCAGATTTTTAGAGGAGATACTACAATCCCTGGTGGTAAAATATCATGAAAGTCACCAGACCTCTCACTCATTCAGGTGTTTCTTTTCATTTTTAGTCCTGTAGCAGTGCACTGCCATGGGGTTCCCACTATATTGACAGACTACACAGGATTTTCTACACTATACAATAAAGTAGTCCTTTTTCATATTGATTTTTATTATATTGCATTATTATTATATTGCATTATTCTTATTATAATGCACTGGTTGCATTAGCTTAACCTAATTTGTTCTGAGTTTAATGTAGTTTTATTATTTAGATCTAGATGCACAACAATTTTTTACAATTTTAACCATGTAATTCTTTATGTTTTTCTGTACTGTATTACCTGGTTTAATGTCATTCTATCCTGACAATTTATTGCAACTCAAGCTAACTAGCTCACTGCATGTTAAAATGCTAAAAACAATGTGTGTTTGATTAGCATCACCATTGCTTAAAGAATGATCGGGGGCACTGTGGTTAGTGCTGTTACCTCACGTCTCCAGGGATCCCCGGTTTGATTCCCAGCTTGATCTCCACATGTATGGAGGTTGCATGTTCTCTCTATGTTTGCATGGGTTTACTCCAACCAAATTTAGCAAATTATTTTATTCAGATTGACTTATAATGGAGCTGAACAGATAAAGGTTAAGGGGCTTGCTCAAGGGTCCGATCCTGATACAGACTAATTAAATGAATCTTTAATGTAGGTAATATGACTACAGGCTAAAATACACATTGTGCTTGTCTTGTTAATTGTTTTATTACTCTTATAACACTTTGTTTCTGAGCAAAAAAGATGGTGGTACTCTCATTCGCAAGAGAGTTACCCTATTAAATGTCCTACAAACATTTTACTGCATTTGATACTGAAGTATGTTAGATAATTTAAAACTTCTACTATAAAACAGCTTTCTGTGAATCCGCTAATTTTTTATAAAGGCATGGCCAGGAGGTAATATACTGAGGCCATAGGAATTGGGTAACGTGCATCCACAACTTAATAAGCTGAGAAAATGTAAGTACCAGTGGCCTCAAGTTACAAGTATATCCATTTGTACGTCCAGTCTTAATGCGCCATTTTAAGATCAAAGCAATGCATAATATTGTCAGCATTTAAAATACAATGATCTGCCATGAGTTGTGTATTTCATGGCCAATTTTTATGTGTCCTAAATATTACCTAATAATACTAATACAAAATTTAATGCTCTTGGCTTATTAAAAAGAGCCACCATGTTACCTTAGCAGTGTCTTATAAGTATTATATAAACTCTAGCTTGAGTCATTATTGAATAATTGCTCTTTGCTGCTGGGTACTTTACACAAAACTGCCACCACCCACCAACTCCCTGAAAAAGATGAGGGAGTAAATGAGGGTTTATGATTCATGGCTGTTCCATTTAAAAATACCACAATGCCACTGCAGAAAAAATACAGATGAAGGATTTTAATAGGGTTAAACATCTTGCATTGCAAAGTGACAAAGTGTTATCGTATTCAAACAATTAACAAGACAAACACAAGCTGCTTCTTAACCTAGAGCGGAAAAATCCAATTTATGATTAATCTGTTACATTTGACGGTTAAGGGCTTTGCTCAAGGGTCCAACGGTGGCAGTTTGGTCATAATTTGAACTCACAACATTATGATTAGAAAGACACAGCTTCAACAAACAAACTTTTCCCTATCATGCATGAGGTAACGAGGGCACCAGTGGAGACTATTACACTTATGCTATAATGTCCATTTAATATGGTAGATTGGTGCAGTGATCCTAGAACATTCTTTTAGTAGACACCAGTTACTTCGGTGAAAAGAAGCAGCTGTGAGCTGGATCTTTAAAACTTTTTATTGAATAGACGATGGTTCGAACATGTCTATGCTTGTGCTGGTTAATGCTAGTCTTAAGCTCAACATGTGCAAGGTGAAGAAGCGCGGTGCAGTTCCAGACTGGTAGCAGTAATTATGGGTCAGGGTTGGTGGCAGAAAATGGCAGTGCACTGAGAATGGAAACGCCACCACCTAACAATCTGCAGAAGATCTACACATGGTTGAAATCCCACATGCCAGACTGTTCTGGGCTAAACATGGCTCAGTATAGGCAAATATGGGTCAGTTCTGGCAATGGCAAACTCAAACTTGGCCCAACTGTTGGCAGCCATAATAAAGATTTATCACCCATTAAGACTTAAGGCCACCTGTGGACCATGCGTAATCTACCATAGGTAATGTTTGTGCAGGATTTCGTTCTGGCTTCGGACTTGCAGCCAGATTCCAAAATGACAGGTGTGTCCCAGAACCAGGCCATTACTCATTTGCTATCCGGAATGTCCATAGAGCCAGCATGACTTGACCACACTGGATATGATTTCTCAGAACAATATGTTACAGCAGTAAGGGGTACAGTTTAAAATGTGCCAAAAATCTTTACTTTTTAAAACAAAAAAACATGTCCACTCAGTGCTCGATATGAGAAGATTATTGATTCCTGATTGTTCGAGAAACTGAGTGGAATACATAAAGCTTAATGTTGCATTTAAAACCAGGTCATGCAGGTTCAGTTCTTTAAGAGCGAATATGAGTGCTGTGTGAGTGGATCAGCGAAAGGTTCAGTTATAATCTCTGGTCTAGATCAATAAAGATTAAACGCTATGACTTCATCCCTGTTACACAAATGGATCGGAGGAGGGGATGGATGAACGTATAATATTTAAGGCAGAGCGTCGTTAAATGTTAATGACGCTTGATGGAGAACTACATGCTCCAAGCTCACCCTTTCGCTGCAGCACTGACTCAAAGCTGTTCTCACCAAATCTCAGGACTGCAGAAATGTTTAAAAATCTCTTTTTAAAAAAGAGCCTCAACAGAAAGGACTAATTCTATACTAAACAATCGCTGCGCTCGTTGTCCATTTAATCAGTTCCACGTACCATTCAGGAGCACTTTGTAGTTCTACAGTTACAGACTGTAGCCCTTCTGTTTCTCTACATACTTTGTTAGTCCTCTTTGTTCTCCAATGGTCAGGACAGAGACAGATCAGGTACTATTTGGGTGACGGATCATTCATGGGACTGCAGTGACTCATGTGGTGGTGATGTTTTAGTGTGTGTTATGCTGGTACGACTGGATTAGACACAGCAGTGCTGCTGGAGCTTTAAACACTGTGTTTACTCAACGTGCACTCTATTAGACATCTACCGTTTTGCTGAATCCTTCATCTCCAAAACAAAGGTGCTTTAACGTGCGATAGCAGTTATTTTACAAGCACATCGATGGCACACTGAGTGTGTTGGGTTAATCATGGGTGGGCAGCAGTTATTCTATTTACAATGTTTCTTTATAATGTGTGTTTTTAGTTTTGCTTGTAGGATACTTGTCTTTGTCTTACCTGGCCTTGGTTTTGTTTCATTCCTTGTTGCTGGGGTTCTGAACACATCATTGTTCAAATCCTGACTCTGCCAGGCTGCCACTGTTGAGCGATTGAGCAAAGCCTGTAACTATTAAATGCTCTTTTAAGTCGCTGTGAAAAATTTAATAAAGCGTTACAATATAATGAGATCTGCGGTGCGATATATTAAAGCAAATTAAAGAGCTTTCTGCTGAGACGATATAAGGCCAATGGACTAATTTGCACACACTTTGGCTTCCACACAGCGTAGGTGACCCAGAATAAATTCAAAAGGTAAAAGGAACTTTGTAAAATTATAGCCTACAGGTTTGTGTAAAATTATAAGCACCCCTGACAACTACATTTTGCTGAGCTTCTAAATAGAAAGAATGTAAAATGCTGCTTGAAGATCAACAACACAAGTAATGTGACTACTTGGGTCTAGGTGGGACTCTGACCTTAACTGAGGCAAGTGAGGCCTGCAGTTCTTTGGA
>JAUZSU010177271.1:0-12772 GCA_034780255.1 Parotocinclus maculicauda | reverse complement strand
GTTTTTTACAGTATTATGCTTCACATGCTGAGTACCTATACATTGTGTTGTAGATCGTTTCGAAAAACTTGTTTGCATAATTATTTATCAATGAACAAAGTTCGTAAGCAACAGTAGTTCTTGTTTGTACATTCGCTATACATGTAAATTGTACAATAAAGGTTTAATAAACCAACAATATGTTACATAGCACGTCCCGTCTTGTAACATAGGGCATGTCGGACCAGCCGGTTATTAGGACCAAAATGATCGCATCCCAATGTGGTCCAATTAACCGGATTCGACTGCATCTGTATTCAAACAGATTCAATACCTTCTGTGCTGGTCTAGCAGTCTTGATGCCTATATAAAAGCTTAACTAATATAAATAAAGTGCTGTTGCCTTGAATAAGAATAAGATAATTAGCCGTTCACTATGATAAGCACAAAGCTTATTGAATCATTATTATTATTATTATACTGGAATCAGTAATGATATAAACTCATTACACGATTGTTATGTCTTGTTATTATTGTTTCCTGTCAGGATTAGTGATTAGAGACATGTTTGTTTTGTCTCTTATGAAACATAATGGTTTAGCATAACATTATTGAGTTGAGTTATTGAGATTAATTATTGCAGCATGGTCAGTGTGACTCTTGTATGCAGTATGAATGTCGATGTGATATATTAGTCAGCCTTGCATAATAGCAATAAGTTTTATATAAATAAGTTTTGAATTTGTTGTAGAGTTAAATTGCTGTCAGGGCACGTTATGATGCTGACAACACCTTCTGTTCCTGATGTGTGTGTAGAGGAAGGTGCTGCTTGGCTGGGAGCCACCAGTGCAGCATGCAGTCTCAGTAAATTAAAGAGAGGTCAGTCTGTGCTGCTCTATAAGAGCCAAAGCAAAAAGTCTGCCACTCTATCAATTTACCCACCGAATGAGAAGTTGTTGATAAATTCTAGGAGTTAGTTAAACGACAGACTGGTGCGCTGTGTGTTTGGTGTGTGAAAACGCTGATTCATGTTCTGTACCGGAAGCCGACCTGCTTCTGTGTGTTCCCAGATAAATGAACTCAGCCACATTCAGATCCCTGTTATGCTGATGCCTGATGACTTCAAAGCCAACTCCAAGATCAAAGTGGACAATCACCTGTTTAACAAGTATGACTGTACTGTGAATATGTTTTAAAATTTTACTGATGGGCTTGCTTGATATTTGTTTGATGCGACTCTTTCTCTCATTCTATCTCTCTCACACTCCCACACAATCCAAAGAGAGAACATGCCAAGCCATTTTAAGTTTAAGGAGTACTGTCCTCTCGTCTTCCGAAACCTTAGGGAGAGGTTTGCCATCGACGATCAGGAATATCAGGTACATGCATTAGAAAACACATGACTGTATTTTCTGTTCTATACACTTTATAAACATTTGAAGCATTTGACACTTTGTTTGGATTTCCTCATAAAAAAGCAAAGACAATTTGTTTTTAGAATAACATTTCACCTGTAGTTGTAGTAAGAACTAAAGAATAACCAAATGAATCAGATTTTGTATCACCTGCAAAACTAAACCTCCTGTAACTGATACTTCTCTAACACCTGTTCAAACTTCAGAGAAATACTATGCAGGTGTTGATATGAGATGTGTATCATTCACGATATCTAAATTGTTGTTTTAAGGATGTGCAAGCGTTGCAATGCAGTGCTTGAAGTGTGATTGAAGTAGCCTCATCTTCTACGTCATTCGATATAATTGCTCAACACGAATCACCGTCGTTCGCAAGGAGGTGGTCTGTATATGAAAAAATGCTGCTAAAAAAAGGCAATCTACAAACCATGTTGGAAATCGGTTGGCTTTAGGACAGCTTGACAGCTGTTTCAACATCTGTGAACAAAACAATACACAGAATATGAAGAACATGAAAAGCTTCAGGAGCCACCTGTCCACAACAGGCCTAAACCAGCCAAGCTACTAGCAAAAAAACAAATTCAGCAAACTTGCGTGGATTAATTCTGCTGAAAGTGCCTTACGACAGGAAAGCAACATATTGCAAAGCATAACTCGTAACATCCTTACACTATCTCAACAACATTGTTATACAACAATGGATTTCCTGGTAACACGAGCAAGCTAGTACAATATGAAACTTTTTTGTACACATATTTAAAGGATGCAAAATATCGCCTACTTATTATTATTCAAATAGCACACCTCTATTTGGAGGAACAGAACAGAACATAAACGGTCAGAGGGGTGAGTGATTATACTATTTTAGATTGTGTTATTTTAGTTCTTTTAGACTCAACTGTCTCCACAAAACGCCTCAGTAGAGAAGTGATAACATTGTATTACTTCCACTCAAAGCTCTGACATGGCAGCCCAGGATGTTTTAATATCCAGATGCTAATCTGTTCACTAGTCCAGCGGACTGCCGTTTAGGGTCCCCTTTGGTCTGGCTGATCAATCGGTCTATCACTAGTGGAAATACAACTAAACTGTTCAACCATCTCAACAGGATGTACCACAAAAACATGGCCAGTAGATAGATCCCCAGTGCCCTTACTTTTTAAAATGATTTGATACCCATCAAAATGGCCCGGAATGAGGGTTTTAAGCAACCTCTTTGTGTAATTAATCTTCATTGCTTCTTTCCAATTAATTATTCTTCTAGTCGAGTACATTACTTTCTTCCACAGCAGTTACTCAACTCCAAAATGACCATCATCCAGGTTTTGGTAGAAACATCTTGATCTAAGTGTCACAAAATATTTTTGCTGGATCTGTAGACATCATGGTAGATTTATGACAGCATTGGAAATGGACAGTTGAAGGACATTTATTCATTATCCTCCGCTTTATCCACACGGGGTCGCGGACCAACCGGTGCCTACCCGGCAACTCGCACAAGGGCAGGAACAATCTTGGATGGGGCACCGATCTATCATAGGACGCTCACACATACACTTACACACATACAGCTATGCACACATTCCCACGCTAAGGGACACTTAGAAACACTAATTAACCTAACACACGCGTCTTTGGACTGTGGGAGTAAACCCACTCAGACACGAGGAGGACATGCAGACTCCACACAGAAAGGATCCAGGCCGCTCCACCCTGGCATTGAACCTGGGGCCTTCTTGCTGTGATGCAGCGGTGCTACCCACCGAGCCACCGTGCTGCCCAATCAAAGGACATTTTCCTTCCAAATCCTTAGACGTCCCCTGTGAATGGAACCTTCTATATATGAATGTGTAGAATAGTAAGGGTGAAACGAGTCTAGTGTGTGTAATTCTCAGAATAAAACTGTTCTGTTGCAGAACTCTCTGACGCGCAGCACGCCAATTCCCAGCGATGCCCAGGGACGCAGCGGCGCCCGCTTTCACACCTCTTACAACAAAAAATACGTCATTAAGATCATTACCAGTGAAGATGTGGCGGAGATGCACAACATATTGAAGAAGTACCATCAGGTACAAGCAGATTCCACATTGAAACGATCACACATTCAGCCGTACTCTGTGGGTAAGGTGTGGCCTTGTGGGTGGCATAGTGGAGTGTTAAGTATGGGTGTGTGATATGTGTCGTCTACAACCATATCTTAATTGTCACTTGTGTGTGCGTTCGTGTGTGTGTTTTGACTAGTGCGGACTATTGTTGCTGTCCTCACGCCTTTAGCTTTTTTTTCTCTCGTTTTTTTTTACAAAAATGGCAACCTTCATTTGAAAAGCCAAAACAGCCAAACGACTTGCTTTAGTTTATTGAGGTTAAGGTTAGGGTTAAACGTAAGGTTTAGAGGTAGAGGTGTAGGTCTAGCACAAATTCAGAATAATGTTTATCATTCAGTAAATGTTTGTCATTCATGTCAATGGAAAGTCCCCACAATTGTAGCAAGACAAACATCTGTGGGTTTCTTTTGAAGTTGCATTACAAACTTAAATAATATTTTGATTATAAAGGGGTGGTCACTTTAAAACCAGTTTGCACTTTAATATATAAAACATGGTTTAGTGCTGCGTTCTTATGGCATACAATGATTTTTTTGCATAGAAGAATAAGTGCAATATATAGCAACAATTAATCCTGTTAACATGGGCAAGCTACAACAATGTACTCCAAATCAGAAAAGGTTGAGATGGCATGGTTTGAACAATGCAATGTTATATACATTTTATTTGACATTTGTTTTATTGCAAACAGTATGAACTCAAGATATTTTTATGTTTTGTCCAGTAAACTTAATTTAATTTGTTAATAAACATCCATTCTTGCATTTCAGGTACACTAAAATAAAGTTGGGATGGCGGCAATTTAAAGCTGTTAAATAATTTTTTTAACTAAATAATGATGTGATTTTAAACAGGCAATAATCAGAATTTGGTACAAAAACTGCATCCAGGAAAGGCTGAGTTCTCAACTTTTTTGGAATGTGTTGCAGGCCTGAAATGCAGGATCGAATGTTGATCGAATCATATAAACAAAATCCTAGAAAACCAAGATATCGTTTTGTTGACACACATGACACACCCCTATTGTTGACTTAACTGGTGTAAAAGGCTAGTGTTCTTGGGTCTCTGGCAGTCTGGAGTGTTTCAGTGGTTTTTTTGAGTGGTGTCTTAATAAAATGTATAGTGTGCAAGCTTTTTAACACTCCTGAAAGGGCATGATCAGGTAGCATCCCTGGTCTGGTGGTACATCCCCAGTCCCTTGAATTGAGGAACTCACATAGAAGGCTCCTGGTGAGAAATTCAGGAGCACAGACTAAACCGAAATGTAGCGATTCTTCAGTTGGCCGGCTTGAAGCTGTGACTAGTGGCGAGAGATCTCACCAGGCCAAAACCCTGAAAGCCAGGACTGAATGGTGAGAGATCTGATCAGACTAACTCCCTTGAGGCCGTGGCCCAGTGGTAAGAAATCAGAAAAACACCAGTTTGTATACTTCAGCTATTTATTAAACTATTTTCCTGCTTGCTTATCTTATAGACTGACTCTGAAACTGAATTCACTAAATGTTTGGCTTCAAAAATGCTGACTTAACTACACTGCAAAATGATTACCCACAGAAAGTGAATCAATGTCACCTCTAAAAAGGGGAAGTGAATAGAAGGACTGAGCAGGAGCTGAATTAGAAGCCTGTTTCTGCCATAGAGCTGAGTCACTCTTTGTGAGCTAGAGACAGCTTTCATTGGCCTTTTTTTTTCCTGTTTGCAGTATATAGTGGAATGCCATGGCAACACACTGCTCCCTCAGTTCCTGGGCATGTACCGCCTCACAGTGGATGGAGATGAGACCTACATGATCGTCACACGCAACGTGTTCTGCCCCCGCCTGCCTGTCCACAAGAAGTATGACCTGAAGGTAAGAGTGCAGAAACGGCCGAAAGTCTGAAGTACACGTCACCCATCAACATATAGAACCCTACAGAAGAAAATCATTACTGCTTTAAAAATGTTTTTCAGGGATCCACAGTGTCCAGAGAGGCTAGTGATAAAGAAAAGGTAAAATAGTTTTATTTTATACATCCCATTAGGATGTCGAACGTTAAGGCCAAAAGTATGTGGATACAACATAGTCACAAGGCATTCCAAAACAATGGGCATTTCATGTCAAACCCCAGTCTTCTTCTCAAGTGATTCTGAACTATGACAGCATCGAAGGTCAACAGTCATTGAAGTATATTGTCTATGGACTTTGTATGACTGGATACGTGACTTTTTGATACTTAGCAAAGGCTGTAAGCTAAAATGGCCAGGACTATCCACATAATTTTGGCCATTTAACCTTAAATAAACTTGCTTAACGTAAACTTCAGACGTGAAGTGCGTGAGAACTGATTGCCAGTGCGATTTGTGTCTTTTAAAATAAGCATGCTCTTAAGTGCAAGCACATTAAGCTGCATGTGTGAGTGTGGATGCTGTTTAAAAACCTGGAACTGTTGTTTTTGGAGCATTACATTGACTTCCCATTCTTTTGTTAATACTGTATCAGCAAACTCCCTAAACAAATTATGCCTGAAAAAACATTGTCTGCTTCTCACCTTTCCTTTTTTCATTGACACCCGTGTTTGGTTACTTTTTGGTTTGTGCGCTTCGATGAGTTCCTTTGTTTTATCCCTCCTCTTGCTCGACGGTGGAAAGGATGCGTTCCAAATACATTACAATAAATTGCAAGTTGACACTCCAACCTGGGTAATTACCGGGTTGCAGCCTAAATGTTGAAATTTTCATGCGTAAAAGACCTGCTGCGCTCAAATCTCACATAGAATAGGTTTGGTTTCGGCCCTTGAGGCACTGCTTTTACACCGCGTTATCTGATTTATTATCTTGCTACGCGATTTTGAGACTTTTTGAAAGTGAAAATTACCAGTGTGGAATTTGTCTACAAATTGGTGGTACAGGGAGGGAATAAAAGGGAAAAACTAAAAAGGCAGTGAAACCAAATGTAGGCAAATGTGACTCAGGGTTGCAGTGATTACAGAGGTACTAAATAGGGGTCTGAATCTCATCCTTTCAAAGAATACACATCTCAATACACATTTTACGATAGTTATATAGAAATGCTATACGCTGCTCACAAAAATTAGGGGATATTTCATAATGAAACATCCCCCATGATGCAGGTTATGACTTTACTACACACCGATGCATTATTGAGCCGTTACGATCTGGGTGAATTTAGGATCAGTTTGACTCCTAATTTTAGAACAACAATTTTGAAGCTTTTCTTCACTGACTTTAGTTTGTCTGTCAACTGGTCCAGACACTCTTTCATGAGTTTTTCCATTATTTTTTAGTACAGTGCAGGGATGCACATTGCACTAAAATCCTGCAATGATGTATCTAACATAGATATCAAGTGTCTTTAACCAGCTTTACATTGAAATTAAATTCATAAATCAGTGCAGCCGTATCATAAACAATTACACTTATATACACCTTCAAATATTTGTAAGCAATTTGCTGAAAAAACACAGTCATTGACCTTCTCCTAACGTGTGCATCTCTACAACTTTATGACAACTTTGAGTCTTTTTTTGCAGTATCAGCTATGCACTTTAAAAATCTAATTTGTTGAAAAACACGGTGAGTTGATTAGTTGCCACCACCATGTGACACCTCGATCCCCTCTCCAAAATTGGTATCATGGTAAGTGGAATACAATTGCTTTGTCTTGGAATGCAGCATGTTAGCTGGACCTGTCATTAAAGTATTGATCACGTTACATGTGTATTTATTGTTGTATTTGATTAAAGTGATATGAAAAGATACAGTAGATGTTAAGATAAGTGTGCATTCCTAAAGTTGTTAAAAGTTATTTAGGTATTTAGGATTATTTTTTCAAGTTACGACGCTTCTCTAATGATTATTTCTATAAGATTATTTCTTATAAGAATAAACATCATCTGACATGTCTGACTAATGTACTGTAAAAGTAATCGTTAAAGTAATTAAAAGTAAATACAGAAACTTATTAAAACTAAAATATAATCTGTTTAGTTGCCTTGACAACATCAGTTACGATAGGAGTTAGGGACAACTTCAGATTAGACATGGTTATTACAAAATTACCATAAACATGGCCAAAATCATCCTAATCAGACAAAAATCCCAAATACTAAAATAGCTTTAGAATTGCTGTCTTAACTTTTACTGGTTCTGTTTGGACTCAAACAGAATGTTATCTTTTGTTGTTAACAGTTTAGCATTTAACAGTGTAATGGTGCTAACTTTATTTCATTTTCACAACAGTGAATACAATAAAATGATCAAAATATTAATGACAGATTCAAATGATGTTGCGTTTCCACAACAATTCTCTGAACACCAACTACTGGCTCCCATAGGCCATGATACTAAAATTATCCGAACAGTGGTGGCCAGGTTTGGAGAGACCAACGATGAATCACAGGGCTCAAAACTGCAGAAACTTTTTGTACATTTTAAAGCCCATTCTCCATCTGTGTCTTGATGCATGAATGTGGATGAACATTTTGCAAATAAGGTTCAACTGCTTTGGCCAGTGTTATTGGCACTTCAATTAATTAGCCTTATAGTTTGAAGCTGTCCTGTTTGCATTGTTTTTAATCTTTGTTTAGCTTAATACAACTAAGTACATTTGGGATTGGTCGGTTGACATGACTGTTGATTGTTGACCTTGATTGAATGGATAAGGATTTCCCAATTTCAGACAAAGTAAGAGGATTTGCTTCTGTAATGTGAATCTGATCTTTACAGGGTTTTAGGACTAGGACTAACGATTTTTTAATGTGGTTCCTCTTGATTATGGTATTTTAAGTAGTGTGAGCACTGTGAGATTTTTGATGTTTTAGAAATACATTGTATAAGTTTAGCAAAAAAAAATAGATAGACATTTTGGATTGCTGCAAACCTCAGCATGCAGTTTGGTCTCAGCTAGATATATAGATGATTACAGGTGTGGTCTGATTAGATACTTAGGTGCTTTTCCGCACTAAAAATGCTCTTATTGGCCACTTTTGGATAGTCTACCTCTTGGTGAGAGATTGTTGACTGCTAGACATGTATGTGCAATGTACTCAAAGGCATTGTCACAGCTGCCATTAGGTGTCCTACCGTCGACAGTCAGGCACCGCCGTCTTCGTTTGCAATGGTGTTGTGAACAGGAAACCTGCAGTGCTATGGACTGGAACCGTATCGTCTTTAACCATAAATCCAGGTTCTGTTTGGAATCCAATCTTCAATCCTGCCTTTCCTGTGGAGCACCACACTGCCTCAACTGCTGGTGTGATGATCTGGGGAGCCAATACATACCACAGTGTCACCCTTAATAGTGATACGAGGGACATTAACAAATCAGCAATATGTGCGGGACATTCTGTGTTCAAGTGTTGCCTCTCATGGCAGGGCTTCCAACTGGCATTTTTCAGTAGCATAAGTTTCCTACGAATGTCTCCACCAGCTTGCAGCCTATCCAGTCACCAGATTATTCAGCAGTCAAGCATTTATGGGACCAGCAGGAACAACTACTCTACTATCCAGACTACAGGCGGCCAAACAGGGAACTAGAGCCTTTTAATCAATAAGCCTATCCTTCCACTCTAATCACTTAACAATATCACTTATTACATTCACACATTTGATCCCAAACATTTTTTTTCTATGATTGTGTGTTTGTATAGGCAGAAAATGTGACTGACAAGACCAAATTCAGTCAAAGAAATATTTTTATTGTTCTGAGAAAGTGTATTTTTAGTCCCCACTGTTAAAGATATTGCTAGGAGCAGACGGTTGCTTTGTGACATCTCATGCATAATGTAAATATATGCAAGGGCATGTGAATCATTTGCATGTCTATCCTTTTCTCTGCTCCAGTGTGCATGTATTCCTCATTGGCATGATGGAACGACCTCGCAGAGCAAATTTTCATTCTGTTTGTCCTTCGCGCTGTAAATCATTACATTCTGCAAATGTCCTTTCCTAAATTTGTAAATATGTCTTATGTACAGCATGATTTCTTCAGCATCGTAAGCAAGGCCGTTTTGTGCATGTACTGAATGGTAACCATTGTTGTTCGTGAGAACGTTGAGTGTCAGAATCCGGTTCAAGTCTGAAGCTGGAACACTTTATGGAATACTAGTATACTACTGATAAAGTCTCTTTATGCTGTCCAGCCCATAGATATCTGTTTATGAAACGTCTAGAATGCCTTTCACCCTTTTTCCAGCAGCCACGCCCAGCCGAAGATGGGGCTCCACCCAAATCACGCATGAGTCAAAAGCTCCAAACCATCCGGATCGCCACACGCTTTTACTGCGCCATCAGACATGTAAGGATGCACAAAGAAAAAATGGAAAAAAAAAGACGTGACACACATTTGCTGTTTCCTCTTAGCATGCGCAGAGGGAAACGTGCTGACCTCATTGGATCGCACAGGGGAGCACAGACGCCACAGCATGTGTGCTTTCCTCCTCCAGAAATAACGTCATGTCTTCTTCCACAGTGAATGAGTCTTCGGGGATTACAATAAGCATGTCAGTATGAGCATTAGATTTGTTGGAAGGACAATAATAACGCCCCCTAGGCAGAGACTGAGCCTGAGAGTAGACAGTAAATCATCAGAATATAGCACCAGTACTTGTGACTTTTGTTTGCATTTTACTGAACTACAATGACCAAAAGCATATTTACACCAGGCACCTTAACAGACCGTCCTTTGTTACTTCATGTTGCTTATTAAAGGGGTGTCGTTTAGGCTGTATAGTGTAAAATAGAGTATATCATTGTTTTTATCATTCACTTTTCAAATGATAATAGTCCAATAATAGTTTATAGAATGTATCTGTTTATACCAATTAACAGTTCAAACACATTCTACCAAAAAAATCACATCGTACTTAAATATTTTCTTTTATGGATCCATATGTTTGATGATGATTTCTGCTTTATTGTTGGCACAACAGGTGAAATCTATAAAAACAAGAAGTGAACTTCCATTCCACCTTTGCATCTCTGGCCGTTGTTGGTTTGATTTTGTTTATATAATTATTTACATGGTGTAAAGATAGTTCAATTTAATTTGATTAGTATCGCGCTTTTTACAACAGACATTGTCACAGGGTAGCTTTGCATTGATACATGAACAATGGTCACAAATTGGATTCTATTGTCCCTAATGAGCAAGCCAAATGGTGACAGTGGAAAGGAAAAACTCCCTGACATTAAGAGGAAGAAACCTTGAGAGGAACCAGACTCAGAAGGGTAATAAGTATAATTAACATTATACATTAAAACTTTTTAAATAAAAACATGTATGTAGAGATGGGAGAGGGAGCATCTTCGGCATGGCTGGTCGTTCCGTCTGATATCGTCTCCCACAGCAGGATCACCATTGGAGAGAGAACCTCGACAGAAAGAGGAAATGAATAAGATTTGATCTTTGATACCTTTAACATATGAAGAACTAAAACTGGAACCAGAACTACAGGCCAAACGCTTGACTAAACAAATAAGTTTTGAGCCTAGATTTAAACATTGAGCAAACATTTATCAGAAGATTGGTCCATAATTTGGGGGCTAGTTGAATGAGAAAGCCTTGCAATTCTAAGTGCTTTGTGGTGCTGTGACTTTATATATTATGTAATTTAGTATTCACGCTTGTGTGCAAATTTATTGTGAATGTATTTGTATCGTATTCTGTTATTCAGAGACTGGGGATAAAACAAAAGATACTCAAAATGCCTGGTGCTTTTTTACTGGAGCAGTTTAGCAATATGAAATGTACACACTTTTCCATTTACAATATGTAGTCGATCTGCCTATACATGGAGGTCTGAGTATTTATCGATTTCTTGTAAGTCAATCTGAATAAAAGATTGCAGAATACTACACTTGTGGCTACAATTACAGTTATTCATTCGATTATTTTATCCAGACTGACTTAAAAGTGTGACCGGATACAAGCAATGGAAGTGATGGTTTAATATTAATAAATATTGTAATTGTACTAACTATGCCATTTCTAAATCCCTTTGTAGCGTATTTTTGTTTTAGTCTTTATTTATTGTAATTTTGTGTACATCCTCTACTATTTAACTAAGCTTGTTAATGAATAGCCGTTTTTATAATCTTATGTTATCTTATTGAAGGTTGGTGCTTATTATTAATTAACTCAGTCATTGTTAAATATTTGTTACACTTCCTGATATCTTTTTTTTTATTGACCAGACTAAGGAGCTCCCAACGTACAAGGACAATGACTTTATCAACGATGGCCAGAAGATCTTGATAGATGAAGAAAACAAGAAGATGTTCCTTGATAAGCTGAAGAATGATGTGGAGGTTTGTGAGTATTTTAGCCAAAGCTGTGCGCTTGGGTTTACCCTAAAGCTCAGTACTCAATATAGTGCACATGCTTAACATGCTGCCATACTTACACTTAATTGCTCACCCCATTTGTGTTTCCTGTTTGTGTAGTTTCTGGCCCAGTTGAAGCTAATGGACTACAGCCTGCTCCTGGGGATCCATGATGTAGAGCGAGGAGAGCAAGAGCAACCGGAAGATGAAATCGAGGAGAACGAGGGAGGTGGAGAAGAGGAAGGAGCCGAGAGCGATGGAGGGGTCACAGGGTCATCCCCTGAAAGCCCCAGCAATACACTCGACAGCACCAAACCCCTTGGACCTGGGGAGTTTGACCCCAGTGTGGACGTCTACGCACTCCGAAGCCATGAGAGTAAGATTGTTTAAACATCAAATTTGATCACTAAGCAGTTTAATGGTTTGTTTTGATAGGTTTAGTTTTCACTAAGTGAAGTAAATTCACTCTTTGCAGACGCCCCCAAAAGGGAGGTTTACTTCATGGCAGTAATAGACATCCTCACGCCTTATGATGCTAAGAAAAAAGCAGCACATGCAGCCAAGACAGTGAAGCATGGGGTAAGAGCAAATTTGTTTAATGCTTTAAATGTGAACTATTCATCAAAGCTCAAGTTGTAGAGACAAAGTTTAAGTATCTGGATTTGTTAAATCTGAACTTCAGCCAAGTCAGTGTAAACGTAAAAGTGTAAACCTCCAGATGAATGACTTCTGCAACAGTGCTTCAGTAGAGTTTGGAAATGCAGGTTAAAAGTCCACTTTTTCATTACAGGGTGTTTTGCCTGAGCAATGCATACATTTGTATGCATGTAAATTTTTTTTCATGTTTTATCCACACTTTCTTCTTGTCTGAAAAAAAAAAACACAAGCCTTTACATTTTCAGAAGTGTATTCTTGTTTAGATTCCTGATTATTAAGAATGGATTATGTTAC
>JAUZSU010177260.1:0-12772 GCA_034780255.1 Parotocinclus maculicauda | reverse complement strand
CCACGCCTTTATAGGCCATGCTTCAGCTGTTCGGGATCGGGACATGATGAGATAGCGGATATAATGGCTGCCTCACCCATGGCTCTGTAATGGCGACCGGCGAGGACAGCCACCCGATCCGAGAGCAGGTAGGAACCCTAACAAAATGCAGAAAAAATAACCTTTTATTTAAGATTTTAGCGCAATATACTCACATACTGTACCCCTTGAGGACAGTAGGTGGGCGGGGCTTTTTTATTTTCAATCTTTCCCAATATTTACTTATCTTATCTTATCTTAATACATGATGACTTCAGGACAACGTGTTTTCCAAAAACATCCATGCATTTTTCAACAAACAAAACAAACCAGAAAAAGCTATGACTGAAATATGCAAATCCCTTCCAATACTTCTTTGAGGAACGTTGTTTTATAGCATTTTAATAATTTTCTCACACATTTGTTGATAAACTAAATATCATCTGCTTGTCTTTACATTTGTAACTGTACGTTGGGATGACTGATTTGCCGTTGTATTTTGTTAAAGCTGAAGAAAATTCCTCCGAGCTGATGCACGGGACTGATCAACAGATCAAAACCAGAAACATTGTTACAGTTATTGTGCACAAGGGGCGCCACAACACAAAGATTCATATTCATTACATATACATTATTATATCATGTACTGTATTCATTACACATATTTCACAAAGATTTCATCACATATATTCAATAACTAATTGACCAAACATAATATTTTCTCTCACCTGTTCATTTGGGTTTTAGGACTTGAATATGCAGAAACACTGAAAATTTGAAAGGGTTCTCAAACTTTCAAGCACCACTGTAGCTCGTTATTCATAAAGTTAATTAATCCAAAAAACAGATGCCACTTGCTTAATCTGTTAACCTTTTTAACATACACTGCAGGTATATTCATGCTTTATTATCCACTTTGTGTAATTATTTTTATTGCACATACAAAACTCTTCCTCTTAACTTTAAAGCTTTATCTTCATTTGAATTATGCTGGTTTATGATTAGTTACATGATCCATTTTACACTGTATTATACTTGACAGGTGTAGATGCATCACTTTTTGATTAATTTTACTCTTTATTATTTTTACTTTGTTATAAAGGTTTTTATTCATGCTACAAAAATCCACATATGAAACAGTGACCGAGATTTTTCTTCTGTTTTGCTGAACAGACATTTTGAAACATTTGAACATATTACAGCTTAGATTCCTGGTTTTAATCGCTTCTCCAGGTTAAAGTTCTGGTCTTAGTCATTCACCGCACTGTATATTTAAGCTATTGCACATTTGTATCATGTCTCTTCCTCTACCTCCAACACTTATTGCACCTTATGTAAATAATTACTGTATCTTGCACTTCTGGTTAAATGCTAACTGCATTTCATTGGCTGTGTACTTGTACTCTGCACAATGACAATAAAGTTGAATGTAATCTAATCTAATTTCTTTCGTTTAAACCGGTTTCTGTCAGAGTGTTGGCACCATCTGCAGACACCAGAGGGCAGTAGAGGCACTCTTTACAAACAAAAGATGACATACCTGTGTTCTATATTGCCCAAAAGCCATTTGGCATAATAACATTTAGCGTTTATTTAGGCAGCATGAAATCCTAACAAGTGGCACCTGGATAATTAATTATTTAAACTGACCAAGAGGGAGTGTCAGCATGGTTTCTTTATATGAAATGCTGCTAGTACATGCTATGCCTGTGTGCGCCTCTGAAAAAAAAATGAAGACATACTAAAGAAAATTACCACTCATTGGCCACTTCAATGGGGACAACTTGCGAGTACAGAACCTTCAGAACATCCTTGTTTTTTTTTTCAGAACAAATTCAAAAGTGCTGAAAACATTCCTCTAAGATTTTGGTCCATACTAACATGATAGCATTATGCAGTTGCTGGAGATTGTCACACCTGCAGATCGCTCAGTCATTTACAACCACCCTCACAACAATCCTCTTCCCGCTTCAAACACTGGAGACCCACTTTCAGAGCTTCTTGGAAAGCTGGAAGAGGTCATGAAAGCCGTTCGACAACTGATCTCCGGTCAAGAAAGCGCTCAATGCTCAACGATGTCTTAGGGATTTATTGAATTCATCATGTTAATCTACCTGGATGACATATAAATTTTCTCCGGATCCAAAGAGGAACACACTACCCATGTACATTAGGTCCTGGCCCGGCTCCTCGAGAATCGTTTGTTTGCCAAGGCAGAGAAAAACGAGTTTCACATGGATACCACCACTTGCCAGGGATTTGTCATCCGGAAAGGGACCATGCAAGCAGACCCCATCAGAATCAAGGCTTTGACAGATTGTCCAACTCCCTTATGTTGCTAACCTGGGGTTTGCCAACTTTTGCAGAGGGTTCATCCAGAATTACAAGCAACCTGGCAGCAGCCTTGACCCAGATTACATTGACAAAGGTTCTTTTTCACTTTTCTCCGAAGGCGGACAAGGCCTTAAGGACCGGTTTCCCTTGGCGTCTGTCCTCATCCAACATGATCCCAAAAAGCAAGCCATCATGGAAGTAGATGCATCAGACTCTGGGGATGTCCAACAAGCCGGACCTAATAACAAGCTCCACTCCAGCGTCACCTTGTCCTATTTCCTCACCCCTGCTGTGGCCAATTATGATGTCAGTAAGGAAACAGGAGCTACTGCTACTGTAGGAAACAGGCTGTCATGCTCGCTTTTTAAAAGTGGAGACTCTGGATTGAGGATTCAGAGCAGCCTTTTATCATTTGGACTGATAACAAGAACCTGGCTTATTTCCAGACAGCAAAAGTGCTGAACTCACAGCAGGTAGATTTTAACCTTTTTTCTGCCTAATATTTAAATCTGTTTTGGGCCAGAATTTTTAGGTAATTACCTTTATTTTATTCATTATTAAGACAGTCAAATTTCTCTGGAAGCCATTTTCAGTATTCTTTTGGATAATGCTTAATATATATGAAAATACTGGAATTTGGCAACTGTCTGGAAAACATATTATCATTTATAAACATAATTACTTTTAGAAACATTATGTCAGATTAATAAATGATTTATTGCCACAAATCAAAAACACCATTATAATGTTTATTTGTATTATAATTGTGTATGCTAACAGATTTCAGCATTTATTGTAATTTATTGTACATGGTAAATAATTTATGCATTACTGCAACTGGTCAATGTCTAATTGTCATAAAACAAGGGAAAGTGCTATAAGCAATATGAAAAATAACATTACATAATATATTTGTACAGTTTATACTGTATGTTCAGCAGCATAACAAATATTCAGCAAAAAATTGATAAAGAAAAACTACATTTTACAAAGGTTATTGATGCTCAGGCCATAAAATGTTTAATGTAACTCAGACAATGAGTTAAAACTTAATATACTTACCTAATACTTAATATACCGAAATATAATTATATATAAGCTTATCTAAGATTTATTTTACCAGTGTAACAGTGATCAAACATAAATTCATATCTTAGAGAATCGTGCCAAAATTTTCATCTAAAGCGAAGTGGATTCCTCGTTATGAATATTAAGATGGACTGAGCCATGAGTCTGATCAGTGCTGCCTCCCTTGGTCAGAATTGCCACCAGCATACCCAGTGTAGTGTTCGGATCGAGGAATTTGACCAGTGGAATAGTCAAACCTCTTTCTTGGGAAAACTGGTTCTGCAGAGTCATGGCTAACATGGAGTCCACACCCAGAGCTGTGAGAGTCGTGTCCTCATTCAGATCATCCTCTTTTACTCCCAGTGTGTTGCCCAGTGCAGACCTGACATACTGACTTGGTGAGGAGGTGGCTCTTTTAACCTCCAATTCTGAAACTGCCAATTTACCATGTTTGATGGAGTCCTCAACCAAACTATAAAAACGTGCCTTAAGGGCAGTATTCTGGGCGAGGACATGGGTTACCATGTTCTTAAAGTTAAACTTACATATGACCTGCTGGGATCTGTTCAGCCGGAGGCATTCCTCCAAGCATTCATGTACTTCATTCACATCCATAGTTACCATTCCCATTTCCTCAAGAAATTTTTGGAAATGGTCTTTGTTCAGCAGAAGGCCAAGGTTCAAAGCCCCCCAGTTGATTGACTGTCCAGCAAGTCCAAGATTCCTCCTATAATGACAAAATATGTCCAGAAATGAGTTGGCAGCAGCATAGTTTGTCTGGGCCATATTGCCTATGTAGGAGGAAATGGACGAGTAGCACACAAAGTAATCCAGTTTACAGTGCTTTGTGGCATGGTGTAGATTGACAGCACCATTGATTTTGGGCTTCAAGACTTTCTCATAGAGACTTTGGTTCAAGCTCTCAAGTAAACCATCATGAAGCACGACTGCACTGTGGAAGATGCCTTTAATTGGGCAATTTGGAAAACGTTTCTCAATGGCAGAGATCACGTTCTGCACTTGTACCTGGTTTGAAACATCACATGCCATGCTGACCACTGTAGTAAAATACAGGTTCTTCAGAGCACTTATTTCTTGTTGCATATTTTCACTGGGACTACTTCTAGAGAGAATTACAACATATCCTCCTCCTCTCTTAGCTATGAACTTCACAGTTTCAAAGCCAAGTCCAGTAAGTCCACCTGTCACAATATACACTGAGTTCCTCTCAAAAAGCTGATTGTTTTTCAGCATAAGCGGGACTTCAGATTGTTTTTCAGGATCAGCATCTTTAAGTGTGATTACATGTATTGCCTTAGAACAGAAGTACGACTCGGACCTCTCCAGAGGCAGCATGTCAATGTGTCCAGATGTTCCTTTTTGAAAGGTGACTGTTGGGAGATCTAATGCCTTTTTGCCCAAGTGCAAGGACTTTAGCCATTTGTAAATTTGAGGCCTTCGTAACTTGAGGTGTCCTCTTTCCAGAACTCTGGAGACCTGAATGGTCTGCACACAAGCATTGCTGTTTTCTTCTCTGGGTATTGTGTCACAAAGAGAAACTGACTGATGATCTTCACAAACAGCAACGATGAGTTTTACAGAGGCAACTCTGCATGCCTGTGAAAACTGATTTTTACCAAACGGGGGTAAGAGGACACAAGCATCAAATTTGTTTGCAGCTTGGATAGGATCAGTTAATTCGGTCCCTACAACTACATTCCATCCCAACTTGTTTGCAGTCCGGGTTAGGACACTGACGAAGCTTGAATCAGGATCAGAAGAAAAGACGCCTAATTTTCTGTGATGTTTTAACTTACAAAGTGCTCCATCCAGAATCTCCCATGAAAGTGTCAAAAAGGACAGACATGGAACACCCATTAAAAAAGGAAATTTCTTTGTTTTGTAACACACTTGCTCTGGGATTTCAATTTTGGAGGATGCAGCTGTGGGATAACAGGAGACAATGTGATCTCCAACTTTAAGATGCTTTACATTTTTACCCACAGCTGTCACTGTGCCGCTGAAGTCGAGGGCTAGAAGCTTGTGGTCTTGGGTAGTGTAATTGTTCCAGTAAATTGTCTGGTGATGCTTAAGGCCAGAGACACTGACTGGGTAGTAGTCTGAAGAATGAACACACACTTTGTTCAGTTCAACCTGCACATTGTGCTCTTGTATTGGAGTAGTCATCTGATCTAATGGAATGGCTGAAATGTTGATCATTTTGTAAGGGTCAGCAGTTTTTAAAGTAATATCTTCTGATTTCGACATCTGAACGTCACTCTTTGAGTTTGTATGGCTGTCCAGGGGTGTGCGCACAGTGTTAGGCTTTAGAATCCGTCCATTTCTCACCACTAGCTCTGGGTATTTATTACAGGGATATGAGGTAATGACTTGAGCCAAAGCTGATACATCTTCTGTAGAAACACTGTTGATGTCCACCAACTGGAAGAGGAGCCCTGATGCCTCAGCTGCACATCCTCTTGTCATCCCTGTCAACACAAAACCTGGGCTGACTTGATCCACTGTCAGTTCTGAAGCTCGGTTATTGTTATTGTTATTAAGTTATTGTCCTGATCGATTTTTGGGAACCAATGGACCTCAGTGACATAACAATTTGACGGAAGACTTCACAGCAGTTCACCATGCTCTCCAGAATCGTATCAGGTTTGGAATCACTAAGGTTTGTATCACCCCAAATAAACAGAACTTCCTGAAAGCCTTTCTTCATGTTTGTGATGTTCAGTCTTGAAAGCAATGCCTGAAATCCTTGGGACAGCAACTCTTCTGCATGGTTAAAAGAAATATACATGGATTTTGGGGCCAAGTGCTTTCTGAGGGCCTCTGCAAGACTTAACTGATCCGCAAACACTAAAGCCTTAGGTAAAGGATTAGACTTCTGCTCCCCAGAAACATCAGTGTAATCAGCATGGTAGAAATACTCTTCAACCAAATGAGAAGTCCTAAGGTATTTAAGCAACACTTGCTTTATTTCAATTAACACTTTGCCATCTTTGTCTGTGAAGCAGCCAGACACTTTCAGCTGGTCTGTTTCCAATTCAGTGGCTCTCAAGTAAACAAACATCTGTGGTTGCATGGGTTCAACAACAGTCAGACCTTCAATTGCAGCAGGAAATCCAGGTCTTGACAAAGACATTTTGGCCACCGGGGCAGGTAAAAGCTGCAAGAAATAATCCAAGACTACGGGGTGAATACAATAGTCATGCAGCTGAGGGAGCAGCTCTTCAGGAACAGACACTTTTGCAATGGCCTCCCGAAGTTCCTCCCCATGATGCACATCTGACTCGTTTCTGAAAACTGATTCATATTGAAATCCGATCAATTGCATGTTGTTGTAGTGTTCCTCAGAACTCATGACTGATGTGCATCTTTTGTAGACACTTTCAAGTGAGATTCTTGGATGTTCGGTAAGTCCCATTGTTCTGTGTTTAACGGTTCCAGAGGCAAAAGTTGCTGCTTTGGAAACAATTTTAAATTGAATTTCACCTTCAGCTGGTTCAAGCATCACCTTCATCTCAGGTGGGTTCTGACTATACACAAAAGTCTTCTGAAAATTGACACTAAGCTCTAGTGTATTGAGTGGTACTTTTGGTTTTGCACTTGCCATGCAAGCTGCAAGACCGAGTTCGGCATAGAAAGCACCTGGGATGATGGGGACGCCATTATTTTTATGCTCATGTAGATAAGAGAGGTCATTAGAGGTGAGACCACAGGTGAACTCAGTGCCCTCTCTGCTTGTCTGTGTTAGTACAGGATGACTACCTGTAGATCCTGTTAGCAGTAACTCCAGTTCTAAGGATTTTCGTACAGAATCAAAGTGGTACCTGGGCAAAGTGGTTGGCTTGGTTTCACAGCCCCTGTAGAGCTGGGACCAGTCGACTTGCAAACCTTTCTCAAATAGTTTAGACACAAGTGTGAGCACTGTCTCGTGGTCTTTCTCCGGTTGAACTGAGGGGAAAACAGTCACATCGCTTCCTATTGTTTCAATGATATTACGCTGCAAAGCTCTTTTGGGGCCAATCTCTACAAAGACTACATTCTTTGTGTCTTTAGCTGCAGCCCTCACAGCCTGTTCAAAGGTAACTGGCTCACGGATATTCTGAGCCCAGTACGTACCAGTGGAAAAGTCATCATGGGTGGCAATCTTGCCTGTCACTGTGGAGTACAACTCAGTCACCATTTCATTTTTTTTCAGAAGCCCAATGCTGTCTGTTACCTCTGAGAGGATGGGGTCCATCATATGACTATGGTATGCAGCAGGGACGTCCAAAACATGAAGGAACACATCTCTGCCATTTTTTAGGCTCTTTAGCATGTTGTGTACATTAGCAATGGAAACTGCATCACCTGATAGTGTGCAAGATTGTGGGCTGTTGTAGGCAGCCAGGCAAACTGTCTTGGAGTAAGGAGCCAAGGCTTTCAAAACTTTGGACACATCTATGTTACTGACGACCAGCATCTTCCCCCCAGTTACTCTGCCCTGCAAAAGACTGCGGTGATAAATAACCTTCACCGCATCCTTAAGAGACAGCAGGCCAGAGCAATGTGCAGAAGCTACCTCACCAACCGAGTGGCCAAGAACTGCATCTGGCATGATGCCCAAGTTCTTTAAGAGGGTAAAGAGTGCTACTTGAATTGCAAAGAGAAGTGGCTGGACGATTTCAGGATCTGAAAATTGATCACTGCTCTCTGGGCCATTTTCAAGCATTTCTATCATGTTGATCTCTTTATGGCATTGGAAGAGGCTTTCAATTTCTCTGACCTTGTCTCTGAAAACATGTTCTTTTCTCAAGAGCTGCCTGCACATGCCTTGGTAGGTAAGGCCATTCCCACAAAAGACAAAAACCAACCTTGGGTTTAGCTTTGATGGTTCAATCTTTACTCCTTTAGCAGAGGATAGCTGCTTTTTCAATTCATCCAGGGTTGATGTTTGAAAAGCCTTTCTGTACTCATTTTTCAAGTGACTTCTCCTACATGCAGAAGTGTATGCTAGACTCTGTATGTCCATGTCGGACTCTGTGTCTAGTTTTTCAATGGTGTTTGCAATCATCATGGCAAGTGACTTTTCGGATGCTGCAGAAAGAATGAAATACAGATTGCATTTCCTACCTTCAGTTTTTGGAGCACAGTTTTCACTGTACTGTTTGACAATGGCATGTGCATTCGTTCCACCAAAACCAAAGTTATTAATTCCAGCAACTCTTTCAGCTCTGCCTGTGGTTTCCCACTTCTTTGTTTTAGTGGGGATGTTGATATTAAGAGCCTTGGCATCTACACTACTACTTTCCTCTGAGTAGAACACAGAAGGAACAATGGTTTCATGCTTCATCATCAGGAGAACCTTAATCAGTCCAGCAACTCCAGCTGCCGATTCTGTGTGCCCAATGTTACTCTTAACAGATCCAATGGTAAGGCTTCCGGCTCGAGCAGGTCGTGCTTTAGCTATGACGTTCGAAATACTAGTTGCTTCCACTGGGTCACCGGCTGGGGTTCCTGTCCCATGTGCCTCTATATACTGAACAGCAGCAATGTCGCTCTCAGTACAGTAAAGGCGTCTGAGAAGTTCTTCTTGTTGCACCATTGATGGTTTGGTAATTGGACTAACAGTGCGTCCGTCTTGATTTACACCAGTTTTGCTTATAATCCCCCAAATATGGTCAGAATCTGCTAAAGCCTACATTTGAAAATACAACAAAACAAAACAACAACACCATAAATACAACAATGGATGGAGCAATATCAGCTGATAGCAAATTCAAATTAATTTATTTAAGTTCACCTTTTTCAGAGGTTTTAGCAAAACAACTCCACACCCTTCACCTCGTCCGTACCCATTTGCTCTTTTGGAAAAAGGTTTACTCATGCCATCTGGGGAGATCATCTTAGCTTTGCTAAGAACCACAAACACCACCGGGTCGAAAATACAGCTTACTCCAGAACACAAAGCCATCTCACAGTCCCCTGAAAGAAGAAATGGTTATTGATTACGTATCCTGTCATTATACCTTGCAGTTTTTACATGATAAATATTTGAAATCTTATTTAGTTATTTATAAAATACACACTCATTGAGCTCTTCAGTGAGAATGGAGCACTCAGAACACCTATACATTTTCTCATTTGTTAAATTACTCTTGTTTTGTTTTTCAAATTACTCGCCAATCGTGTGGTAGCAGTTGCATTGCATATATATGATTTGATTTGAATTTGGCACAAACAGCATGAATCCATGGACCCAACTTGCCTTGTGTCAACAGTTCAGGTTGGCTGAGTTGGAGAAATGGTGTGATTAATATTGTGTACGATAATGCCAATAAATAACTGTTTGAATTCCATAAATATTATGAGTATTGTTCCTGACCATGTGATTCATGTCCACAATTCTTATAAATGTCTGTTAGAAAAAAATGTGTCCAATTTCCATCTTCTTCTTTAGACAATGGTTGTGGTAGAGCCATCAAAATAAACTGGGGTAATAACATAATGCAGAATAATGTAAATGTTTGCCTCACATTTTTGCCAGGGGCTTACATTGGTGTCCAATAGACTGGTAACTTCTTAAATATCAACCTTTACATGTGGAATAATGAATACAATAATATCTGACCTTGTCTTATGGCCTGACATCCAAAGTGCAGGGCAACAAGAGAGGAAGAGCAGGCACTGTCGATGGCCACAGAAGGTCCAGTGAGGTTGAAAGCGTAGGAGATGCGGTTAGCTGCAATACTCATGGCCGAGCCTGTCCCACTCCAGTGGTCCTTGGTATTTGGTGGGCATTTAATTGAGTACATCTCGTAATCTTTATTCATCAGTCCTAAATTGATAAGGAGAAAATCATAAATAATTTGATGAAAGATAATTGGGTTACAGTTGAATCATGTTAAATCTTATTGTATTGTTTAGTTGGTGATAAAAATGGTGAAGAAATTACCCAGAAACACTCCTGTTTTGGTTCCACTGGCCTTTTCTAAGGGAATGCCTGCATTTTCAAAAGCCCTGTAGGTGCAGTGGAGCAAAAGCTTATGTTGTGGATCCATTTGGTTTGATTCTCCATTGCTCACGCCAAACAACTTCTGGTCCAGCTCATTGAACCTGTGTGAAATATTATGAAGAGGAAAATCAAACCTTAATTATAATGAACAAGATGAAATATGACAATATGATGTTGTAATCATATTTTTTTCTTTAAATCTATATATAGACATAGATTTTAAGTAATACTAGAAATAACTAATTATTGAACATGAAAAATGAATCAATTCCTTTAATCCAGTTGTTTTCAAAGTTTTTGGGGTGGTTGCTACATCCCCTAAGTGTGACATGGAAGTATTACATATTAGTTCTAAAAGTGATCTTTCACTTTATTTTGTTCAATAAAAGTTTGAAAGTTTTGCTTTTAAAGGGGGAAACTGAAAAAAAAAGTTATAGGTAACTTTTTATAGGTAAGCTTATAGGTAAGGAAGGTTTAGTTACACAGTGTGTTATGTAAACTGTGTCATTTTAAATGATTAAAACCATGTTGCCAAAAATAGAATTAAAATGTAAAATGTAAGAGGTGTATTCAAACTAGTTTTTAGAAAATGAAATTAAACTTACAGTTCAAAGATTAGAGTCTAAATGTGCTGAAAGCTGAACTAAACTCTCGGTAAAACAGGAAGGTGTTCAGTTTGTATTTAAATATACCTAATGCTGGAGCTCTTCTAATGTCCTCGGTAAGCTTGTTCTACAAGGAGCAACTAAATTATGATTCTATATCTTAGGCCAGACTAACCGATTACCTACAAATGGTCTGAGAATTGTTCTTGGCTCATGTACAGTACTGTGCAAAACTCTTAGGTCACCATTACATTGGGGACTGTAGTGGCCTAGTGGTTAAGGTCCTGGACTTTGGATCAGAAGGACCAGGGTTCAAATCCCATCTCTGCCACAGTTGAGTCCCTGAGCATGGCCCTTAACCCACAATTGCTTGGATTTTAAGACTGTATTAATTTTAAGTCGTTCTGGATAAGGGAGTTACATAAATGTAAAAAAAAATTAACATTAGTTATACTATTGCAACAATATGTTGACCATATATAAATATTTCCCAGTTGCCTAAGACATTTGGACAGTACTATAGTTTTATTAATTGTGGTACATTCCAGAAAAAATGTACTGTGAAATTTGACAGTAGAACCATAAAGTGGCCAAATTACAATTAAATCAGAATCCATAGTAGAACTGTGAAATAACTTATGGTCATCATGTGAAAATTATAAGTTATAAAATTATTATTATAAGATATTATACTCATATATTTACAGGTACAAGCAGCATCTGTATCATGGATTTACCCGTCTATGAGAGCAGCTTTGGTGGTGTAGGTCTTCCCAGGTTTGCTTTCATCGGGATCGTACCAGTCTGAAGTTTCAAAACGATCTGCTGGAATTTCTACTGCACAGTTTTTCCCTTCATATAGAACCTTCCAGAAATTATCAATCCCTTCACCTGGAGGTTTACAAGGATTAGGATTGGTAATTTATAGTGTAGAAAAAAGACCAGAGAGAGAAAAAATTATGACTAATGGTAGTTATATAACAATTGTAAAAAAAAAAAAAATAACAAAGAATGTACAGTGTCTTCGGGCATTAATTAATAATGCAAATAATAATACAATGAAAAGAGGTTTGAATAAATCTGTTTTTCTTTTTTGTTTTTTTAATAAATGTAATTACATTTGACAACCTAGGACCTGGGGGAGGCGCTGCTACCCCATAATGTCCCTCTTGTCCCACTGCTTTTCTAAACGTGAAAAGATCATATACAGCAAATCCATCTTAGATCTCGTTTTATGATTGTTATTATATCATGATTTTTCAACATGTTTCTATTTTTAGAGATATAAAAATAGTTTTTCACAATGAAAGTTATCTAATTTATTTATTGATTTAAAAAGCTATGATGGCTTGCACTTTTGGTTTATTCCTTTTTTTTGTTTGAGTTTTACCAATAGCCCTTTTGTCCTCTCGCTTGATTTGTTAACATTTCCTTGTGTTAAATACATTAAATTATTTCCGCTGCCAAACATTCCTGTTATGTTGTCCTAAAAATAAGTTATCCAGATTATTAAACATGAATGCAGCTACAGACCAGGGTCCCCGTCTCTGAGGGGACAAGGAAGGCATTCATTTAGACTCTTCTCTGTTTTGGCTCCTAAGTGGTGGAATGAACTTCCCCTCAATGTTCGAACTGCTGAGTCTCTGGCCGTTTGAAGACCCATTTATTCTGCACTTACCTCTACTAAACCCCCTACCCCTGTCTTTCTTTCTCCTAAAAACAAAAACAAAAAACACAA
>JAUZSU010177249.1:0-12773 GCA_034780255.1 Parotocinclus maculicauda | reverse complement strand
TGTGGTCTGGTCATCATCAGGGGCCAAAGTGACTTTTGCACAGCGAATAGGATGCAGAGGATAGCAGAGGATAATTGTGCAGAGAAACTTAATAAAGAGGACAATACCCAGGTGTGAGGTACAACAACCTCGTACTGTTTATGTGCTGGATTAACGCAATCTCAGGTCACCTCAACAAAGAACAGCATTAAGGTTTCAGGTAACAGTTATGATAATAGTAAGTATAAGTAAATAATAAGTAATAATAATAGGTAATATTATGTGTCATAATGTGTAGGGCCCGACCTAAAAGCTGTAAAAATCACGTCACAGACGGTAAAATAAGACTTTTCCTATGGAATAGACACTCAAAAGTGTGCAATTCAAAATTAAATGGGATCTGGAAGATTTAAAAAATTTTTATTCACATAGCATACAAGTGCTTTACCATTATTTGTTAATTTGCACTGTGAGGAACTGCTAGGTCCTAGCAAACAAATTCGGCACCTCTGCCACAAGATGGATCCCCTGTTGTGCATGCAAAACGTCTTTTGCTTGAAAATGGAGGTAATGTGACTTTACTTTACGCATTTATTGGGGGCTCATCTTTTGCCAGGGAAGATGAAATTGGTATAAAACCACCTGGAGTCTGAAACCCAATAAAAGTCTAGCCTTAGCAGGAAGTCTAGCTCTGTTGTAGACTTAACAATCAGCCATTAAGGTAGACCACGGCGTGCATTGTAGCTTTCTTTGCCATTTTCGAGGGTTATTTAAAGACCATTCTTTCCTTGAAAAGTCTGTGAATTCTGGGATTTTTTAAAAAACGATGTAAAAAATAAGCACATTTTTTAGTGGATTTAGTAGGGTCCTAATTATGTAGTATATTAAGCACCCAGGGTGCACTTTAAATGTATATGCACCCTTGTAAGTAAGGTCAAGTGATTCATTATTTGCACAAAATAATGAGAAGTTCAATCACAAAACATCTTAATATCGTAATTGTGAAGCTCCAAACTCAAACTATGCTGTTATATAATGTTATTAGATTGGTTATTATCTATTCATTCATTCATTTAATCATTTAAGCTTACATATTGAGTTCATTGACCAACTATTAATTAGATTTCCATAGACAGACACTCATGGTGCTTTGAGTTTACGTATTGCTTATTTTTAGGACAATAAAGTCACTGGTTTGTATTTGGTAGGTTCTCTATGAAGTGAACCTTTTAGTATTATTGTAATAATCAATTATATGGCTAGATAACGAGTACTTGATTTATCTTAATTAGTCCTGATTGTCAGTAGACTTCTTGGTGTATACGTTTATCACTGGTGTATTGTTCATTGAAACCTCATGTTAAGTATACATTTCAGTGTTTTACATTTATATTTTACCTTTACTTTACAACTGGTATTGCTTTCTTTAAGTGTTTTTTTCTGTTTATTTACTTTATCTCAGGTTTTTTATTCAATTAGTTTTTACAGTAGCCTGGCATTATTATTATTTATTAAGGGACATTCAAAAAGAGCAGTGATGTGAAAGTAGAAGACAATATCATCCATAATAAGTTCAAAAGCAGAGAAGATCATATTGTTTTACCCCTGTTTATCCTGGTCAGGATCTTTGGAAACGGTTTGAAGTCCAACCTGGACCTATGTGCGCAAGCAGAGGTACACCATGGATAGGTTCTGTAAACTCGAGCGTCACGTTGCAAGCCCCACTTTACGATTTAAGCCTAGTCCCTTAACATCTGCTGTTTCTAGCTTTTACCACAGTAATAAAAACGTGTTCCAGCTACAGACCTTTGAGCCAAAAGTGACCCTTAAAGTTTACACATTAAAAATATATAAACTGAAAAAGCAATTTTCTTTCTTTTTCACAATTTTCCTTTTTACAATGTGCTATTTTTCCTTTTTTATGGACGTATTTTTCTGAAAAGCAAAAGCCATTTGTATTCCTGTCATTTTAGTCCAAAGCATTGGGAAATGCTTATTACCTCTAAGTAAAATGCATTTATAAAAAACTATTTGGAATTTTAAAAAACCTGTATCCCTTTCTTTTTTTATTATTAGTGTTTTTATATAAACTGTTATAAATATTACTGTTAAATACATAAAATACAGCACGTTTCTTAAAGATGGCACAGTGCTGAAGTGGTTAATGCTGTCAGCTCACAGTCCGTGACCTGGGTTTGAGTCACTGTTTGCATTTTCTCCCCTTGTCTGCATGGGTTACCTTGGGATACTCTTGATTTCCTCTCACATTCCAAAGACATGCTGTCTGAGAGGCTTACTTATGTCCTGTACTGCCTGTTAGGCTCCACCCCCAAACCCTGTATTGGATTATGCAGGCATGGAAAGTGAGTTGTATAAATATTACATTTTGTATCAATTGATTTTTAATACTTTGTATGTTTTACAATTCATAATAAAATTCATTTACGGGCACTAAATTGTTTCTCATAATCCTTTAACATTTATGACACATTTGTCAATACGGTGGTGACTTGGTTTCAAATCCCAGCATAGCATTCTGGCTTCACACATTTGGCTGTGTCTGAGGGAGACAGTCCAGTCAAGACATCACCTTTTAGTGCTGCAGTCTTTTTAAGGACAGGTGTCCTTCTCAGGGCATGCTCATACCTGCCCACTGTGTTCACTAAGGGTTCGAGAAGAAGAGATACAATTTGGAGAAAAGACCAATTTACAACTGATAAAATCAACTGATAAAAGTTATAGTGGCTTAAGGATCTTGTTTAAAACAATACTTGATAGTTTATTTTTAAGATTTAACAAAGTACAAACTGAATGAATAAAGGATCAATCTAAAACAAATCAATATTTGGTTTGACCACCCTTTGCCTTTAAATTTTGTAGGAACACTGTCACAAAGTCAGGGATTTTTTAGCAGATTAACCGATTAACCAATTATATCTAACAGGTGGTAGTAATCATTTATTAAGGTTAAAACACAGTCATGAACTATGATAGAAACAACTGTGTAGGAGGCTTAAAACTGTGTGACAAGTTTAAGGTTGTGGAAAACCTTGTGTCTTATGTCACAGGTCATACACCATGGCAAGACTTATCACTGCAACAAGACACAAGGTTATACTTATACAATACAAATGTTGTTTTCCTGGAAGAATTGTGGTCAAAAAGCCATACCTTTGACATAGAAACAAAGCAAAGCAATACAACTATGCACCAACTATGGCAACAGGTGCTCTAGGTTGTTGAGTCAAACAAATAGTTTGTTCAACAAAGGGCTGGAGAACAGTACAATAATGTGTCCGTAGGTACCAGTGAAGCATAGTCGAGGTTCTTTGCAAGTTTGGGGCAAATTCAGCTAAGGATTTGGTCAGGATGAATGTTTTCTGCAACTTTAAAAAATACATGCATATATTATTCATCGTGCAATAGCATCAGGGAGGCATCTGATTGGATTCAAATGTATTCTTCAGCAGCACCCCAAACATACAACCAGTGTCATTAAGAACTATCCTCAGCATAATGAGCGAGGAGGTCTGGAAGTGATGAATATGGGCCCGACAGAGCACTGATCTCCTCATGCTTATCGAGTCTGTCTGGGACTGCATAAAGAGGCAGAAGGATTTAAGTTAGGCTACATCTTCCCAAGATCTGTTCTTCAAGATGTTTGTAACAAGCCCCTTGTAAATTTTCTTTAAAAACTGTGTCCAGATGTACCTAGAAGTAATTGAAGTAATTAAAGACACTGTTTTGGGCAAATGGTGGAAACACTAAATGCAAATTAGATTTTTTAAATTGACTATTAAAAATACGCTATTAACACTTCCATTTTTTGTATTTAAATAGTATATACTATGCTATATAATTGATATATTCAGCATGCCTGGTATAACAATGCTGAAAGCATAACATATGTAACTTCTTTAACTATACTGACTTATTTTACAGCTCTTCATTTTCAGTGACTTATTTACAGTAATATCCACCAGCAGTCAGAGTGTAGGTGATAGTACATTATCTGTTCATCTCTCTTACTTAGGGTCGTCTGATCCCGAGTCATTCAGGCGTGTTATCCAGAGAAACAGTCAATTACCGGCCTGTTACACCTGACAGCTCAAGAGATTCAGCTATCAGTCAGTCCAGAAAAGAGTTGGCTTAGCCAAGGGTTTGCCTACAATGTGTATGACTGAAAATGATATTGCATTTAGAGTCACAGATGAATTAATGTTTTGGCTGTAGGTAATTTAGGCTGGACTATATGATAAACCAATCCGACCTGCTTTATATAGCAAATCCTTTATATCATTTGTGATAAAGTTACGTTGAGCCCCTAATCATTACAGTAGAGGCTTTATCTCTCATAATCTAAGATATTTATTTGATTCTAGCTATACCTTAAAAAGTATATATGTTTTATTTGGTCACTCTTCCATCCAGAGGTTCTGAAATCAATCAGTAGATTGATTAAAAGCATACATACATCGCATCACATAATAGTACATTTATTAATAAGCAGTGTGCCAAATAAAAAATGAATAAAATCTGCCTTTTTCTAGCTGTATATGTTAGGGTTCGTGCCGCGCACGTTCTAGTTCGCTGCGGCCATCACATGGTTTTCCGTTCTCTTTGTTTACGTTTCGCGTTTCCCTCACGTGGCACTTTGTTATGTTTTCCTCCGCGGCGAGCTACAGGTTTTCTTTCCTGTCAGTCACGCCTCCTTTTTTTTCGCGCACCTGTCCCTCGTTTCCCCTTCTCACAGGTGTGCGTATTTAAGCCCTTTATTTTGGTTTGGTTTGGTTTTTTTTCCCCCAAATGTTCATTTCCTCGGCTTCTATGCCGTTGCAGGATTTTGGCTTTGGTGGTTGTCCCTTTGGGCGGACCGTCCGGTATCACCACCATTTCCACGAAGTCTGGGGTGGTGACCGGTGGCCCATCTTTTCTTGGGACAACCCCAGCCTCCTGCCTGCACTCGCGGCTTTCATGCCGCCTCAGGACTCGCGGCCCCCGTGCCGCCACTGGACTCACGGCTTCCATGCCGCCTCTGGACTTTATTTTTTTGCTGCAGAACTCCAGCGTTCCGCCTCCGGCCCGTCCACTTCGGGCGGACAACCAGGACCGACCTCACCTCTGCGCCTCGTCGGCGGCTCGGCTCATCCGAGGCCAGGTTGCCATCCCCAACAGCCACGAAGCCGCCACGCCGAGCGTCGGACTCCTGTCGGGTCCGCTCCTTCCTGGGACGCCTGGTATCCTGAGCGGCGGTTCGGCATCGCCGAGAAGCCAGGTTGGCTTTCCCCGGATGCGAGGGCTTCCACCAGGTTTTGGTCCCAGGATCACGGACGGGCAAAGGACTACCATCGTGATGCCGGACTGGGGTTCCTGTTCCTTTTATTTTATTAATAAATGTGTTGTATTTTCCTAAGTTGGTTGTCTGTCTGTGGATCCTTGCAATTTTGGGCTCCGGTCAAAATCTTGTGGGATTCCTGGGGTTTTGCGAGTCCGGGGATTGTCTCGCTGGATCTCCAGGATGCCACATCATAACATAAAGAGCTTTGTTTATATGTGACAGAGTTATAAACCCTGTCCCAAGATTTTAAGGTTAAAAAGCCTACGGCAGGTTAAGACGCTGACTAACTGTTGACTGTCCAAATGGTGCTCTGTGGACACATTTGATGATACCAGGGAGCATTGTCCATACGACATGGGTAGTACCACTTGCTGTACTAATTTATTGTAGCATAGTATGATGTTATGGTTGGTTTGTGCCGGCTATCCAGAGCAACTGCAAGAGACAAACAGGTTAAATCAACTGTCTGCTAGTAGCCAGGTACATATCACCCAGAGCTCATTCTACTGAAATTATGCCTTGTACCCGCATTAGTACAGAAACGAATAAATGTGTAAAAAACAATAACATTAATATTAACAACATTAAACCAAAACTAGGTTTATGTAATGTTAGATCATGTACAATTCAAGCAGTTTTGTACCTGAAATTGTTACCAATAATTGTTGACTTTGAAATGAACAGCTTAAACTTTTATTTGAGTCCGTAAGGGTGCGTTTACTAAATAATCAGAAAAACATCTGATTTTGTCAGTAACAATAAGTATACATGCACTTGAATAATCAGGTTTAAAGGTTTAAATGATTCAGGTAATAATCAGATTTTTATTTTAGCAGCCATCAAGTAATTTTATAGAAATAAATGGCAAACTTCAAAGTTTAATACAATTGAATACAATGTTCTTGTCTATATAATGCATTTCAAAGTTTCCATAAAATGATTGATAGCTTTTCTAATAACTAGTTTGATAGCTTGCCAGATCCAGTCTGAAAAAAGTTAATGGAAAAATTTGCCAAATAAATCAAAGTCTTTAGAAATGTGGCAACCGTGGGGACGCTCATGCACATGCACAGACTGAAACACCAATTATAATGAAGTAACTGGTATACATGCGATGACTAATCTGATTACTGGTGTAAAATTCAGCTCTCTTTATCAGATTTCTTAATATGATTTCTAGACCTCTGACAATAGCATGCTGTCCAGTTATAGGAAAATTCCTTACTTTCATTTTCATTTATTTATATATATATATATATATTGTTTTGCGAAAAACAGTTTGCCATCAATTAAGTAGTTATCTCCACCATAACACAAAAACAGCATAATAGGGTACTTAATGACGTATTAATATAATGAGATAATGGATGTGTCTCTTTTCTTATTCTAATATATTTAAGTGCAGCATTTAACAATACAGTTTATGATATTCTACTGAAAAGTTTGGAATATACAATAGGCGTGTAAAGACTTGTGCTTGGTTTAGATCTGGCTCAAAAAAGTGAAGCAGAGTGGCTCACTGGGGTCAGTGTTGTGCCTGGTATTATTTTCACTCTAAATTTTCCTGCTAGGCTAGATTATTTGTAAACATTTATAACCTTGATGTTGGATTGCTGTAACGCTTTACTGAGTGGCTGCTCTAGTAAATCTATTATTTATTACATTGTCTATAATTAGTTCAGAATGCAGTGGCTCAGTTGTTAATCGTAACTAACCAATTTATTAAATTAATTCTGTTCTGTCAGCTCTTAACTGGTTACCAGTTAGATTTTGGGTTAATTACGAAATATTTATTGTAATATTAAAATAAATAAAAATACTATGTGGCCCAACAGTAACTTAGTGAACTTATAATACACCATGTCCACTTTGGAAACAGCATGACTGCTAAAAAGGTCGCTGTAAATATCCTCATCACTTTTGTTTGTGATTCAGACATACTGGAGTCTTAGATCAAGACTGGCCTGCCTGTTTTGTTATGCCATGTTTTTGGCTCAGTAGGCTGCCTGTTGTTGGGTCAGGTGTGACAGGTGACATTGTCTGATTGGACTGGGCTTTGGTCCTCTGTGGCCAAAGAATGTGCATTCTTGCTTTAGACTAAGGGCAGTGTCATTGTCAATGTCATCTGGGATGTTGGATTGCTGTCTTCTTGCCTCTCACTTGCCATCACTCATGTTTGTGAGCTGCTATGAGAGCTGGGTTGCTGATGTCTCATGTGATCCCTCTTGGCTGTGTTACCTTCTGGCTCTTCCCTTTCTAGCTATGCTGTGATAGTTACCCGAGTTTCATGCTGCGCTTAGCACAAACACGTTCTGTTTATGGACTCTGTGATCTTAACATCCTTTAACACTTAACTACATAGAATCTTGTCTCTTGTCTCTCTTAAAGTTTTCTTCCAGCACCAATATCTACCCTAACAACATCAGTAGAACGTACCGACCCTCCCTCTTCTCCTGTTGACTGGGAGTACCATGAAACCAAAACACAACAACACAAAAGCCTACAGTTTTTCTGTTTACTGGAACAAAACAATGGCAAGATATTACTCAAATTCTGTATTTTAATGTAGTTAATATTAATAATAATAATAATAATAATAATAATAATAATAATAATAATAATAATATACAATAATAATAAACACTATTGTTTTGTATTCTGTAGTATTCTCTGTTTTATTATATTCTGCATAATATACTGTCATCTTTAGTTTACTGTGTGTTGTAAATTTACTATATACCCTATCATTCTATTTAGATTCCTGTATGTAAACTATTATCATGTATATATATATATATATACACATATATTATGAATGCATTTGCAATATTTAGGCAATTTAGTTTATTTTCTTCTTTATCACATTTAGGGAGGAGTTTCACTTTGCTACTATAGCCATGGGCTTGCTCAGTTCAGGCTGTCGGTCTAGATAGTTGTAACGCTGTTTTAAGACAATGCTTTGTGAAAAAAAAGTGCAATATAAATACATTGGACCCCATGCTGATGAATGACTAAGGACATCTATACTGTGTGTCACTTCATATTTATATCTTGGTGAAAATGGAAGTCATGGGTTCTTAAAAGTCCCTTAATACAATTATATATAATATAAAAGTATAAAAGAGATGCTTTAGGTTTTACACTATTTCAGCTCTTATTGTTGTGACTCTTATACCTTATTACACTATTTTCATCCCTTACACACAAACACACAACACACACAAAGCACTGAATTGTGCTTGTGTTTTTCTGTATCAAAAATCTGCACACATGCTGAATATAAAGTGCAGCAAGATAGAGCTGTGTGATGCTCATCTGCATTCACATGCAGTGAGAGACCATAAATCACTATATAGATTTATACACGAAAGCGTCAGGGAAAGAAATGAGAGCTATGATCGTATATTACACACACACACACACACACAGACACAAAACGCACATACTCATACACACTCACAAATACAATATGTGATAGGTGTGAGGATTTATGGAAACATCCACAAACAGATAACCAAACTTCAGTTTCCTGATCTTCTTGAACGTTAGTTAAATTGTCTTCTTTCCATTTAGACACTTTCTGGCATATGTGATCTCTTGCAACTCTGTTTCACAAACTACAGACTCTCTCTACAGAATCTAGTTTTGCTCCTGTGTAGTTGTTGATCTGAACCTTCTACTTCTACAGCCCCAACTCTAAAATAAGTTGGACAGTATGAATAAACATATAAAACACACACATTGTTTCTTACATTTACTTTGACTTTTATATTATTGCAGAAATTATGAACCTGATTTTGTCTGGGCAACTTCATTGCATTTGTTAATAAACATCCATTGCTGTATTTCAGGTCTACACCACATTCCAGAAAAGTTGGGACAGCTGGAATTTAGAGCCAGAAATGAATTAAAAAACTTAACTAATCATTTGATTAAAAAAAGGTGATAGTAATCATGATTTTGTACAAAAGCAGTATCCAGGAAATGCTAAGTCTTTGACAAGCCTTCAATATGTCAGTTTTTTAATCCAGTCATTTTTCAGCAAGACAATGCAAAACCACATGCACACATTTCAAAGGCTGGAATGGATGTTTATTAACAAATGAAATTATGTTGACCAGGCATATCATGAAATATTACAGGTTTATACTGTCTGCAATTAAATAAAAGCCAAAGTAAATGGAAGAAACGCTGTGTTTTTAATATGCATTTTCCATACTGAACCAACTTTTATCGGGTCAACTTTTGACCCAAATTGTATTAAACACAGTTATGAAACACAAAGTATAGAAATAAACAGACTCCGTCACAATGATCTGTATGCAGAGATGTGAATGTTAACCAGCAAACAGATATGTGAACCAACATGCAGAAATTTAAACCAGCATGAAGAGATATGAGTGTGAGTGGACAAGAGAACAGCAACTGTAACTGCATGAGCAGTTTAGCTAGTGTGGCAGTCTTCATTAGTGACACACTGATAAGTCACAGGATGGATCTGTGCACTGCTACACATGGATCGCAGGACAGTTGCAGATTTCCCAGTATAGTGTGACTGCAGTAATAGACAGTTGTGCTAATAGGTTTACATACCCTGGCAGAATTTGTAATTTTGTGGTTTTTAAGAGAATATGAATTATAATACAGTAACCTGTTCTTTTATTCATGGTTAGTGGTTTGATGAAGCCATTTAATTAGCAAACAATTGTGTTTGCCATTTTTAAATCATAATGACAACAGAAACTACCCAAATCACCCTGATCAAAAGTTTACATCCCCTGAAAGTTTCGTCATTATAACATAGACACAAATTGACACACGCAGGTTTAAATGGCTGCTAAAAGTAACCTTCCTCACCTGTGATCTATTTGCTTGTAATTAGTGTGTGTGTAAAAAGTCAGTGAGTTTATGGGCTCCTGACAGACCCCTGCATGTTTCATCCAACAAAATTAGTTTGAGTGATAAGGCTAAAATTGAACTTTTTCATGACCATAAATGCTACATTTGGAAATGAGTCAACAAGGTGTAACGCAAGCGTAACAATGGCGGAACCAAACGCAGCGTACATGCACATCAGCAGATGAAATCGGAATCGGGAAGCAGAAATGACGGAAGCACGATAAGTGAGCAATAATCACAATGGAGAGAAAGCGCTTAGTAACGAGGTGAAAGCCACGAGACCTAGCAGAGAACTGAGGTGCAGGGAGTGAACTAATAAGGATCAGGTGTGTGTAATCAGAAGGATGGGGATGAGGAGCGTGTGATAGGCTGGGTGTATTCGCCTGAGCAGTCCGTATTTGTGACACAAGGCCTATGATGAAAAGTACACCATAACTACTGTGAAACATGGAGGTGGGTCAGTAGGGAGTCCCACCGCTAACTACTACTATAAAGCTAATATAAACAACTAACATTGAAACACACAAGACAAGGACCAATGTAGAAAACAGCAGGTGCACAGACAAAGTGCTAATAGGAAAGAGAGACAGGATTGGAATACACAGAGAGAGAGATACAGAACTATTCACTTAATATGGAAAACACTAACACAGTACAGGGAACTGAGAACAGGATACACAAAATGTGAACATGTGGTACAGGAAGCTAACAAATTATACAGAACAGGGTAATTGCATACTGCAGAGCAGTGGCCGACAACATGTACCAGGAGCAACAGAGGTGATAACAGTAAATAGAACAATAATTGATCTACACAAACTGTAACAAAGACAAGAGGTAGAACAATAGCCAGAATGGGAGCCAAGACAGGAACTGATGCAGAAGTAGACTTACTTATCCATTTCCATTGTTCATTTCTTATACTGTAAATAAAACACACGTAGTATTTTCTTGTCTAAACAATTACATTTTGAGTTTAATATTCGTTAGTTAGTAGTTGGACAGTGCAATGCTTCAGCTGTACAAACTGTTATTGTTAGTGGTAACAATAGTAGCTCCATCTGCGGGTGTAGAAAGGTTTTTCTCCTGTTTGAAAAGGTTTAATCTTACACCTGCAACACAATGGGCCAAGGCTGTCTAAGCCTAGCTCTGCTTGCTATTGAGAGGTGCTCTTGGTGCGTTAGGGTCAGAGACCATTTTCTTGAAAAGGAACGAAGGGCAGAACTGACAAATTGACACATTTTATGATATATATATATATTATGACAATGAGCTTCCCCTATTTGAAAGACCAGCAGCCGCCACTGTAGCACAGAATGATTAGACTTGGACACTAGACTTGTCTAACTGCATTCTGAGTTTAGTTGTAGAGCTTATAGGGTAAAAACTAAGCGTCCTCTAAAACTGCACACACACACACACACACACACACACACCCCTGACCTATAATCCCATATCACATGACCTGACTGAGCAGTGGCCTTCTATAACCTTTGCAAAAAGGCTTATCTTGCCATGCAGTGTGTGAGTGTGTGTCCAGCAGGTATGAAGGACGTTGGCTCTCTCCCAAAATGTGATAGCCTTATTGAGTTTACTGTCTTTCTGAATCAGGCTGATCTCTCTCTTTCTTTCAAAATCCCTCTCTAATTTACAGTATCCAATCACTTTATAATTTTCACCTCCTTGTTTCTATACTCACTGTCCATTTCATACATTCAACTTACCATATTCATTGGATGTAATTTACTTTTTAGATACTTTGTTTGTCACCTTTACTCTGTTCTTTAATAGCCGGGACCACCATAGGACCAACACAGATCAGGTACTACAGGTATTTAGGTATTGAATCATTCTCAGCATTGCACTGGCACTGATGTAGTGGTGGTGTGTTAATGTGTGTTGGACTGGTAAGAAAGGATCAGACACAGCAGTGCTGCTGGAGGTTTTAAATACCTCAGCATCACTGCTGGACTGAAAATGTTCTATCTACAAAAAATGTCCAAAATGTCATGTAGGTAGCATCCTGTGAATACTGATGAAGGATTAGAGAATGACTAACACAAACTGTGAAACAACAGATGAGCTGCAGCCTCTGACTTTACATCTAGAAGGTGGTGCAATAAGGTAAATGTGTCTAAGTGAATACATTGTTTAAAAGCTACAGCAGTACTGCTGTGTCTTATCCACATATACCAGCACAACACACACTGACACACCACCACCACATCAGTATCATTGCAGTGCTGGGAGTAATCGACCTGATCTGTGCTGGTCCTGTTAGGGTCCTGACCATAAGAGAACACTGTAAAGGAGACTAACAAAGTATGTAGAGAAACATATGGATTACAGTGTGTAATTACAGACCCACTGTTAGGTTTCCTACCTTCCCCCGTCCTCGCCGGTTGCCATTACAGAGCCATCGGTGGGGCGGTCTATATCCACTATCTTAATTATGTCCTGATCCCAAATAGCTGCTTCACGTCCTATAAAGGCGTGGTTTCAGCGCTGTTCGGGGCCAGGTCATCGTTATTCCAACAGGATTCCATCTCCGTTCGGT
>JAUZSU010177238.1:0-12773 GCA_034780255.1 Parotocinclus maculicauda | reverse complement strand
CGGCATGGATGTTACCTATAATAATTATATTATTTTACTTAATTACAATGTAAAATAAGTCAAAGGTAGATTTAGATAGGACACCGCATTCCGGTGTGATCCATCTCACCATTTATGAACCGAGCCTGAACTTAAACTTGAGGATTTAAAAACAATGTATATTCCTATTCTAGCGCACCTTGATTTAATAACACGCCATTAGACGTAGTTCCAGTTATGTGCAGACTAATAAGAGCACTTAATCAAGGCGTCCATTATTATCAGAGCTAGCATTAGCACCACCAGGAGCACCCGTTCTCCAGACTGCGAATCAATTAGAAGCTTTGATTAGGAAAATAAACAATTCCATAAAACTTGTTCCACCACTAGTCCTTTAAGGCCAGCCTAAGCGGCGCACCCTCGCTTAGGTGCCTCTGGACAGGGCTTAATAAACACCTTCTGTCATTCCCTACCCATCAGAGCTGTCTAACCTGGCAGGTGGAAGCGTATCCATCATGTTGGGCCGAGGACAATATCCGAGGCTAAGACCAGGCCCAGATGCTCGTACCCTGCTCCACAGGCTGGACAGAGGAATTAGTGCGGTGCCTAGCAGGGGGATCGTGAGCCAGCTCGCTAATTGTTGTCTGTTTGTTTAGGCGGCGTCAGTCCCCGGGGAGTGTTTAACTGACTGGGAGACGCTGAAGTGTGGATTTATCCACCGAGCATTTCTGCAGGGCCGATAATCACTCACAAAAGACCGGAGGCCTATTAGGGAGGAACAAAACGTCAATTTGATGAACAAACCATCACCGAAGACTGGCGCTGATCCCGTAAACACGTGCTGGATAAATTAAGCTGCTTTCCGCCTTTTAAAAAACCCTGCAGTCTTCTGATATTTGTACCGAAGTGCCTAAACTTTCCCGTTTACCTCACTTTATGGGATAGGAAGCTCTGCAGGGAAAATAAAACCTAAATATGACCTTAAATATTTGGAATCCAGGTCGTGTTTTTGTCAGGTCGCAGGTCTTAATTGATCTGACTTCATATTTGCAAATGTTTTTCATACTTATGGTTCTTTTCTCTGCATTTTATTTAGGAAAGTCGATGTTTTACAGACATAGGTTGCCAGATCCCTGACCTTTCCACTGTTATCCCTTACCTATCGCTGTAGGATGATTGTTTGATTTGACTTTATGCACTTACAACAGTGACTCCATATAGAATAAATAAGCAAACAAACTTTTAGTGCATTTTCAAGCCTGTCCAATCATCAGGGTTGCCAGGTCTGATAGGAAACAAGGTCACAATTACCCTTAAAACAATAAAAAAATTGTGAAACTATGGAAATAGTTTGTTAAACAATATTTTTTTTTAAATATGTCACAATTCAGTACATATAATAAATAAAGAGGAACATAAACAGCAAGTCTGTAGTACATATTCAAGGTTTAAGCTAAAAATGGGTTCAGGAGGGATTTCAAACTTGTTATTCTGGTTATATTTCATTATTAACGACTCTATAGAGAGGATTTGTAATTATTTACTGCTGTCCCACAGCATCAGAAATTGTATTTAGAGTCCCGTCCCTCCTCTTGCTACTCCACTATTATTCCACTTTCCAAAAACTTGCTTTACTTCAGTTTTTAAAAAGCCTTATATAGTCCTTATAGTGTGAATAATTGTGTGTGTGTGTGTGTGTGTGTGTGTGTGAGTGATCTGTGATGGACCTGTCCTGGGTGAGTCATGTCTTGTTCCCTGTGTTGTCAGAGAGACCCCTGTCCCCCCATGACCCTGAATTGGATTAAGAAGGTATAGAAAGCGAGTGAGTATAAATCCATAAAAATATAGATTAGTATGATTTAGTGTTATTAAGAATTATTAATAAAAAACCCTGGCTTTTTGTGCTCTTCTAGTATAATTTGTGCATATCTGGCAACCCTGGTCTGATAGAAGAACAGGCTTTGAAGATGTACAAAAATAATATTTGTGTACAGTTTGTTTCCACTAAGGTGAAACCAGTTATTCTAGAAACTGGTACCTGCTCATATCTGAGAGTCCACAGCGTTTTAAAAACAACACACTTGCTAACTCGTTAACAGTTTATTCCGTTTCCTAACAATTTGTATTTCCGAGCCTCAAGCTAAGATTTGAAAAGGTACATATGTAAATACTATTGCACCAGTTAAGGCCCATTAATAACACGCCCTCATTAAGTGTGCTGATGAAGCCTCGTGATCCACTTTCCTGTGTAAACTCTTCCTCTAATCCTGATAAGGATCCCATCACTGCCATGATTTGCACAGCAGCTGATACGGCACCATGATAAATTAAGGATTACATCAGAAAGCGACGCCTTTAAGCCTGATTAATGTCTCCATTCCCCTACGGCTCTCACAGCTGCCTCTGAATAAACACTGCTGTACAAGAGTGGCAGGGAAGTCCGGCTCCGAACCCGGGACAGAACCCGGGACAGAACCCAAAACAGAACCCGGCTCCGAACCCGGGACAGAACCCGGGACATCTAGGAGTTAATAGTAGGTTATAGTTGGGACATTATGGAAAATGCAAATAAAAATGCAAAGTTTCTTACATATTTTTGTATTTAAAGCAGACTTTTTGAACCCGAGATGTTTCTTTTTCTGAAAAAACATCCTTTCTCACATTTCAGGCATCCAAACACAATCCAAAAACTTGTTACGGTTCTTTTTCACCCCATTTAAAATACCTTGCATCACATTTTTAGTAATTTAGTTCTTCAGGTCTTATTTCTTATTCTTCCTTTCTAAATTCTTTATACGAATGAACGTCCTTGTTGAAAATGCCGTCTTATAGGCAGTTTATGTTGCTCTTAAGGCTCAGTCTACTTTTCTGCATTAATGCTGCATCACAGAAGTGTAAATGAGCTTTACAGAGGGTCCGGACCCGACCCCGTACCATGACTGAGTCTGGCTTTTGGACTTGTTCCTCATAACAGTCTGGATGCTCCTTTATTATGTTTGATCCGGAGCACACGGCGTCCATTCCTTCCAAAAAAATCTGTAATCCTGATTGGTCTGAGCACAATCCCCGTTTCCATTGTGATGCTCCATCCTGGATGCCCCTGAGCCCCGAGAAGTGGGCGGAGCTTCTGAACCTGGTTAACATGAGGCTTGTTTTTGTACAGTAAAGTTTTAAGTAGTATTTGTGAATGTTACTCTGTATTGTAGAGCTTTATAAAGGTTGGATTAAGTAATCCCTTACCCATATGCTCCTATCCGTCTGAGGGAGCGGAGAGATCATCCCTTTTCACTTTAGGCTTGTACTGAAATTAATCCAGATTCCTTATATCGTTTAATTCACTGATTACAATCAACTGAAACCACATCATCTTTTTAAATGTATTACTAACCCTAAACTGTTCCTGTTCCAACTTTTTTTTATGTATTAAAGGCCTGAAATGCAAGAATATATGTTTATTAATGAATGAAATGAAATAGGCCGGAAATAAAAATTCTCATCAACAAACTGCCTCACAACAAGAAGGTCCCGGGTTCAATCCCAGGGTGGAGTCTGCATGTCCTCCCCGCGTCTGTGTGGGTGTACTCCGGGTACTCTGGTTTTCTCCCACAGACATGCGTTAATTAGGTTAATTGGCGTCTCTTAAGTGGCCCTTAATGTGTGACTGTGTAAGTGATTGTGTGTGTGCCCTACGATGAAATGGCTGCCCTATCTAGGGTTGTTCTTGCCCTTGCAGGGTGGGCACCGGCTGCCTCACGAGCCCATGTGGATTAATCGGAAGATAATGGATGTGGCCAGCACATGATTAGAATGAATAAAAGTACAGGTACGGGACTGTGGTGGCCCAGTGGTTGAGGAACTGGGCTACGGACCAGAAGGTCCAGGGTTCAAATTCCACCTCTGCCACAGTTGGGTCCCTGAGCAAGGCCCTTAACTCACAATTGCTTGGATTGTAAGACTGGATTAATTGTAAGTGGCTCTGGATAAGGGCGTCTACTAAATAACATAAATGTAAATGTAAGTACAGGTGTTCTTAATAATCATACTGTGTAATCAATGCATGAAATGAACATAGACTTATATCCTGATATTTTATCCTCTGTAAGAATCTCTTGCCAGTTCCATTAAGTGAACCCGAGCGTCAGTACGTTCCATAACTGAGCACAAAATGAAGCGGAACTGATTAATGACAGGCGAGTGCAAAATCAATCAGCGTCTCCAACCAATGGCTTAACCAAACACTCAGAGATCCAGCAGTCGTTTTGTTCCTCAGCTGCAGGTTTCCTGTTCTAACAATCACCGAATCCAGGCAGCAAGTCTGCCTGTGGAATTAGACTAAATCTGATAATAAGTCTAAGAACAGTCCTCTGTTTTTATGAGACTCACCAAGCCCCATCTTATAGCAATTGTGTGGTAGCCTAGTGGTTAAGGAATTGGACTATGGACCAGAAGGTCCAGGGTTCAAATCCTACCTCTGCCAAGCTGCCTTGCTTGGGTCCTTGAGCAAGATCCTTAATATACAATTGCTTGGATAGTAAGATTGTATCAGTTGTAAGTTGCTCTGGATAAGGGTGTCTGCTAAATGCTGGAAATGTAAATGTAAATAAAAATGCTTGATTTATTTTTTGTTAAAATTACAAGTGTTGCGATCAAAACTGGAGCTGTGAAAGTGTTATTTACCATCAATAGGAGTTCAGAGGACTGAAATGCTCGGTCCATTTACAGTTTCGCTTTCCATTACACGTTCACATTAGAGCATTTCAGGTTCTTCAAAACAGGCATAACATAATAAAACCAGAGCCAAGAGTCCAAGAGCGGAACCTGGCTAAAACCGCGTCAGGAACCGATGTAGGAAAAAGTATAAAGAAAGAAACAAAGCAAGGATTTATATTCATTATTTAAATGTGTAAGTGCAGTCAGTCTCGCTGAATGAAAACAAACGTGATTTTTTTCCGTCCGGTTTATTCAGACGACGATAAATTCGTTTTTGTTCTCGCAAAATGGCAACATCTTTCACACCGGTGCGAAAATGCGATTATTTTTTCTCCCTTTGTTCCATTTGCAAACTCTAACCGGCAACAAAATCTCACTGACCAATCATTGTTGCTTCTGCGTCTCACGAAGCAGCTCCTGTATTTTCCTTTGGCGGCTTATTTTGTGGTCACTTGCAATATTGTTATTAATAGTTCCTAAAAGCTTAAACTTAATGTGGCCGACAAATTAAACCATCAAACGGTGGACATCCTAAAAAAATATGTAAGCTCTTTTTTGCATCCCTAAGTTGTATGTAATTAATATTAGTGTTTGCCACAAAAAGTTAAAGCAGCAAAAGGAAATCTTCGCCAATAGAAAACAAAACATTAAACCATCAGCAAAAAAATGCTCATGTGAAAAAGAAACATGTCCGGGTCTTTTATTATTTACATTTGATCCATTGGACAGGAATAGACGTCACCGTTCGGACGTCCTATAGAGTGCTGGGTGCAGACGAGCTCAGGTCAGATGGTACAGGGTACAGAGGGTGGTTTGGGTAGGAAAGGTCTGGTCCATTTTTTTAGACAAGCAGCAGCTAGAGGGAGCCAGTAAAGGGAAAGCAGCAGTGGAGTGACACGAACAATAGCACTAGGTCACTTTAACCACTTTAAATTTTCTCTTTCATCTTGTGTACAGTATATTGTGTCAACATCTTGTGTGTTTTTATGTTTATTTAATTTTTACTTTATTTTGTGTATATTTTTCTGTAGAGTAATTATCTTGAAACTTAAGAAAAACCGGGAAAGGACAACGGTGTCTAGTTCTGAAAGGTCTGCCAGATCTCGGAAAGGTCTGAGGAGGTAACAGGGACGACCAACATTTCAGAGGGTGGCGTTACTGTGGTTGTGCACTAGGACATGTTTTTTGTACTTTATATGTTTTCTGTAGGGAATCTGCTAAAGGACACATACGGTAACTCACACTGGAACACGAGATACCAGTTCACAATGTTCTTGTCTTAAGAGGAAACTAGAGTACCCAAGGAAACTCGCACACAATTGGGGAGACCCATACACGTAGAAGAACTGGAGAGTCTCTGGAGCTACAAAAAAAACGAGATTTCCCTCAAATCCGTGACGTAGTGGAATCTGGAAAGACTCCAGTCGGCCCCAGATCTCCCCTCTCACTGGCTGCTTTTTTATCACGCTGGGCTTCGTTTTTCAGGTTATGAAACTTTCTAAAACACTCCACAGGTGTCAGTGTGTGGGCGGCTGCTTATTTATGATTCAAAAACCCATTGAAAGCTGAAGTGGGAGAGGGAGGTGAGGTCGCCTTGTAGTACCCTGTTACACCACGACGTCACACGTTCTGGCGTTCACAGCGAGGAAGTGGTTCAAGCTGCGCGCCGCCAACCTACCGAGGGCGAGGGTTAAGTACGGCCTGGATTAACAGTCTTGCTCAGCGTGGCTTATCGGAATTAATTGCATGTACATCGGCCTTCTCAATCAGTCAGAACGGACAGATCCGGCAGACGCCCGAGCCTTTGGAATAATTACAGAAACCTAACCAGGGCGAAGATAACAACCATAACCAGCAACTTGTGAAATGGATTGTTTTGTTTATCTATTCTACCTGGATACACACACAGCAGGTGGGCAAAGGACCCAAAAGGAGTAAAGGGAATTTTGGACAGAGCATGGATTACAGCAACAGTGCTTGTGTTCTCTCTTGCTCCTGGAACGTTCTGCTACGGCGTAAACATCCGGTCTACAAAAAATACGTCTAGAAAGTCTTAAACTCCCGCCTCTGCTTGTGGATCTGCAGAGTTGATTGGCTGTTGCTGTGCCCAGCTGTTTACAACTAGAGTTAGAAGCAGGTCAGTGGTTCATATGGCGCGTTAAGAGACAGGCATTTATTCCTAAACGGCACATCAGACATCATCGATACGTCAATGAGTCCGCCATATTGGTCCAGGCAAGACTAGGTGGTCAACAAATACAAGCAAACAGAAGAGCTGCGTTTCTTTTTCTTAAGTGATTTCAATAAGTTTTTGTATTAAAACTTTTTAGACCAAACTATGCAAAGTACAAACATGTTGACCCTAGTTACTGTATCTTGACACAGAGGAGTGTGTGTCACCATTAGGCATAAATACATGGTGCAAGAGAATCCCTTGTCAAGAGAACATGCAAAAGCTCATGTCTTTTTGTTAAGAATTTGGATTAATTTCCTTGATTAACACCCTTAAAAAAGTGCATGGAAAGTGTAGAAGGTTTATCGAGGTTTATTCTCGTATTGACATAATAGAGTAGATTAACAATAGTAGGTATACAGTATTATAAATAAAATAATCTAATACAGTATATCATGTAGTAAATACTTTATTATATGACTATTTATACTACATATATGAGAGTCCAGACTAGAAACAGTCAACTTTTCCCAATGCAGTCTTTGGAGAGTTGGGAGTCGTTGCCTGGACCAATATGGCGACGATGTTGCTGCATGATCCAGCAGCCAGTGCAGCGTCTATCTTGTGTATCTTATGTTTATAAATTAAGATATTAAACCAGATAATCTGTTTATAAGATTAGAGAACAGAGATAGAAGAGCTCGGCTGTATATCAATATATAATAACAGGGTCTTCATGAGGACAGTGGCTGACACACCAGCTCCTGCCATGACCATGTCACCTTCAGACAAGCGGCCGTGTTGATAATGTACCAAGCCGTGGGAGAAACGCTGGAGATGGAATAGCATTCGGTCTGATGATGGAAGCCGGGTGAGATGTGGCTCGGCTTTGCTCAGGGGTGAAGGGAGCTTGTGTTTTTGTTCACGCTCACAACGCGGCTTTGAGTCTCGGAGCTTCTGAGCGAGGTTTGGGAAGCCCGAGGCAAGCCCGAGGCTGCTCCTGGTCTCTCCAGTTCAAAGAGCCATTATATCACCACATCTACATCTGTGAGATGAACGCCATTAATATTTGAACGCCACTCTTCAGCAAGCCGCAGTGCCAGGAGGCCACTTTATGAAAGGTGATCTCTTAATGCCTCTGATGGAGCTTCAGCTCATCTCTTCTCATCACAGTCTCAAGACGGATTAAGTTCTCTACGTAGTCTGAATTCATAAGGCTTTATGGTAACACTTTTGCGAGACCCTTTTTACGCCTTATCGTAAAGCAACAATAAAGGGTTATGATAAATTAAGGCACGTCTGGACATAAATCCAATTATTCTTTCACCACTGCTTGATATTTTTTACACCATAAAACACTAGGACTGGCAAAATTAGCTCATTAATAACATGTTTATTTATTTACGCTGTCCATCGTGGTATCTTTATTTGACCATACGAGGCACCTGGCTGCATGGGTAGTGTCCAAAATAGTCCCTTAATCACTGTTCCCTACATTCCATGTACCTTTTTCTATGCTAACAACCTACAGATATGTAAACAGACCTCATTACTGTGTGACAGTAGAGTCCATCTTGTTACAAAGTCCAGCGTATTGGGCTTTTAAAACCCAGACAGTTATTTATGCTGAACAAAAGCCACCTTTAATCGGTCTTTATGTCACCAAAACAGTATTGTATCGTCTCTAATGTAACACCATAATCAAGTTGGTGTCCTCAGGTTAGTTACAGGCTAGAGTTGGTGCTACGTAAGATATCAAACATTAGTGGGAGAGCGTTATCAAGAATAACATCGCGGCTGTGATTCGGTCGCCGGCACAAGCAGAAGGCGAGTGCCATAGATAATCGCAGCCGTGATATTATTCATAGTACAACACGATTAGGATTGCTCTATCGCTTTTATAAGTGTTTCACAACAAATTAAAGAAATACTTTTTTTTAAAGAGTCCTGGATACCTTATGCCAAAAAGTCCACACAAATGACTTGCTACACAAGAGTAACAGTTCTCTATCCTGATCAAAAGGTTAATATAACGGTGTGAATTAAAGTGCAAATAAACGAAGACGAAAGGAAAAAGGGGCAAGGAAAGGAACAGCCCTAGACCGGGTGCCAATCCATGGTCGGGGGCACACGCACAGTTACACACTAAGGGCCACTTTAGAGACACCAATTAACCTAACAAACATGTCTTTGGACTGTGGGAGGAAACCGGAGTACCCAGAGTAAACCTACGCAGACACGGGGAGGACATGCAGACACCACACAGAAAGAACCCAGGTCGCTCCGCCCTGGGGTTGAACCCGGGAGCCCGCAGGCCGCCCCTAGATAAATCAAATAAATAAATAAATAAATTCCCTGTCATGTTAAGCAAATGCTTTTCTTTTTCTTTTTTGTAAAGCACTTTAAATTCCCACTATTCCTATATAGCTCTAAAATAAGGTACTATATAAAAACTTGATACAATCCTGTGTCCATGTCATTCGCTCCAGGTGCTCCTGATGACCACCTTCCATCTGCTTTTTCATCCATTTTGATTAAATGCATGGAGAACCACATCAGCACCTCCGTGCCCATTCAGTCGGACTCACGTGGAGATCCTCTCTATTCTCCTATGGGTCAGGTAGATCCTCTGATGACACCATTTCCTTGTCTTGCATTCCACACTAGCAAGCTCGCCTCAGCAGGGGAAAGGGGGAACTGTGTGAGACTTATTCACTGAGTACAGTTCAGCCTTCAATACCACAGCCCCCCCTCAGGCTGTATGACAAACGAAGAGAGCTGGGCCTGGGCTCCTCGCTCTGCCGCTGGCCACTGGACATTTTTCAGGCAGGGGGATTCATTTGTGACTCCCTCACTCTCTGTGTTTCGAGCCCTTTGTTGCTCAGCTGTGTGGTCAGTGACAGATCGGACACCATTTTGAAGGTCAGTGCCAATTCTGTGATCTGATCATCAATCTGGTTCTAAAGCTCATTAAGACCGAGTGAGCCCGGGTGCCTTGAACCTGGCTGGAGTGCAGGTAACCCCCCCTCCACGCTCTCTCGTTATCACAACACATGCTCGCACAGTGGACTTATACACCTGATCAGGTAATTACATACTTTTGGCCCTTTTCTTGGTTTCGGTTCTGGTCCTCTCATACGCTTTATAATTAACGGACTGATTATGCAACACTGATTTCGGCTTTTCTAAAACGGGCTCGCACAGCGTGACGGACTTAATAGCTGTACCTACTTCATTGTGTTTTTTTGGTTGCATTTTGGGTGTGCTTACAACAAAAACCCAGTCCCACCAGAGTGCAGGAACTCCCTAAATCATTTAGTCACTAAGAGACGATGTGCCTCCAAGGACTTCCCACTAAGGACTGATTTTTAAATCTATTTTGTTACTTATTTTATTAGCAACTTAAATATTATTATGTTAGGGTTCGTGCCGCGCCCACTCCGTTTCACTGCAGCCACCACGTGGGGTTCCGTCTTGTTTTGTTTACGTTTTCGCGTTTCCCCCACGTGGCGCTTTGTTTTGGTTTTCTCCGCGGCGAGCGATTGGTTTTCGTTTCTGTCCGTCACGCCCCCGTTTCATTTCGTGCACCTGTTCCTCGTTTTCCGTTTACAGGTGCACGTTATTTAAGCCCGGCACTCACTAGCGTGGGCGCCGGATCATTACGTACTGTCTGCGTATTGTTTGCATATTGTTTGTGCTCATTGTATGTTTTTGGTACGTTGAATGTTGTGTGCTTATTGTTTATCGTCTATTTCTCTTCATATCATTCGCGGCTTCCACGCCGTCTCTGGACTCGCGGTCCCCGTACCGCTGCAGGACTCGCGGCTTCCATGCCGCCTCTGGACTCGCGGTCCCCGTACCGCTCCTGGATTCACGGCTCCCATGCCGTCTCTGGACTATGTCTTTTTGTGTTTCAGAACCCCAGCATTGCGGCACCATCTCTGGCCCGTCCACTTGGGGCGGACAACCAGGACCGATCTCATCTCTATTATTGATTTCAATTTTATGAATTACTTAATTTTACTGGTACTTTAATATACTTTTAAATATTTACTCAATTAGTATTTAGGCCACCCATGGAGGTCGGCTCTCATTTTTAGTCTTGGTCTCCCAAGGCTTCTTCCTTTTACTTTCAAGGAGTTTTTCTTGCCACTGTCGCCCTAGGTTTGCTCAATTAGGGATTGGGGTTTTAAGATAATATAATATTATAAAGCTGCTTTGAGACAATGCTCCGTTATAAAAAGCGCTATAGAAATAAATTTTAATTGAATTGAATTGTATTGATTCTGCAGCACACATTTTTGAATTCTCTTGCTGCACACGTGAGAAGATTTAGAAGAGTCCAGTAAACCTCTCCAGAGTCCGCCTTCAAGGGTGGCCGAGCGCTGTTCAGTGTCAGCGTACCACAACCCAGAACGATCTGGAGTGATCACATCAGTCAAACGAGCCCTGCTTTGGGGGTGTGTAGTGTCCGGGTGGGGTACAGATTGCCTTGGGTGAGAACACCCCAAAAAACATGGGAAGAGAGCATCAGGAAAGGCACACCACAAACTACACCAACCACAAGTTCCACATTTCTCATCCTGCAGAGCAGATCCCCAGGTCAGCACCGCCCAGCCTGCAGGACCCGCACTCCCTTCTGTTTAAATATTTTCCAGTATGTTTTGAAATCTAGGCAAAATGTTTTGGCTCTGTTCAGGATGCTCCATTAGTATTTTAAGGTCTGGGAACGTAATTGGTTTGCGAGTGGTGCAGTGGAGAAACAGGTCCTTATTTAAGTCTGTTCCATGCAGATGGTGCCTTAATGTGTGCCAGAGCTCTTTAGGTGAGGCTTTATAAAGTCTGGAAACGGTTCAAACCTAAATAACGTGACCAGTTTTATGAGCACTGTACTGTTTATGGATGGGAGAGAGAAGATTCCTTAAAGTAAACACGCAGGGATTTAAGCATGTGCTCATCAATAACGGGACGCTCTTAAGAGCAGAGCTCAGAGAAAGAGAAGAGCACGTCAGGAGAAACGGAGATGTATAGATAGATGCATGGAGGCTGCGCTGCATAAGCAGATAAATGGATGAATGAACATCGTCGGCGAGTCGCCTGCGATCCATCATGGCCCCTAAAACAGTGAAACTCCATTAGCCATGTCGGTTTCATCAAATAATTCAATAGCGCCCGCTGCTTTATTTTCGCTTTCTTTCATTACTTGCAAACGGTGACAAACGAGCGGGGCGTCGCCGAGGACACGCTAACCGAGGCTAATTATAATGTTTACCTCGGTGCACGGGAAAACGCCGCGGCAGGTGCACGGGTTAATAATACACCAGCCATCAGTGGCACACAACACTAATTCAGTTCACATCTCACTCCATAATTAGGTCTGGAGTTAAAAACTAACGACATGTGATTAGATCACGTTAACATACTGTATCTTAAGAAGGATTTTCAAAGCTAAACAAGCTGTTTAGAAAACGTTCCTTGAGCTAGCCTGTAGCTAAAGTCTAGTTACGGCTCTAAACACGCCTGTCCGCTTTGAATACGTTTTTGCGAGCGGTCTATTTACCATAAGAGTGATTGTACTTAGACAGCTAGAGCTTAATGTTAGATCTCCAGTAATATTTAGGTAACCTGTGGGATTTAAACAATGCTTAGTTGGTATTAAGGCTCAAAAGTGTATAAAAAAAATACCCAAAAATCTAACAAAGGTGGCTGGTGAGTGTACATAAAGTAAGATAGATCTTATAGAAGAAGAATAAATGCAGTTATACTAGGAAGCTTTTGTTTACACTGCTTACCGAAATTAGGGGATACAGTCGAATGCAAGACCGCATCGGGATGGGATCGTTTTGGTCCTAATAACCGGCTGGTCCGATTAAACGAACATGCCCTATGTTAGAAGACGGGACGTGCTATG